>CM041797.1:4181771-4314271 GCA_023376895.1 Aspiorhynchus laticeps | reverse complement strand
AAAAATGAATTAATTGTTTGGAATGTTAAAATGTTAAAAAGTTCCAAATTTATACGTTTTAATTACTAAAAGTTTTTAAAAAAATTTAAAACATTAGAAATTTTAATTTTTTAACTTAATTAAAGGGAAGGTTCTTTCAAACTTTCAAACTAACTTTTTGAAGTTCTTAAAGTTTTGGCAAAAGTTCTTTTTAATGTTTAATAAAACTTTATTAAATTTAAAATTATTTTTCATAATTTGGGAAAACTTTTTAGAACAACAATTCTTTTAATGCCAGGATTTTATTTTAATTTTTAAAGTTTCAAAGTTAGAGAAAAAAAAATAAATTCTAAATATTTAAAAAAATGTCAAATAATTTTGGGAAAAAAAAAAAACTTTTATTACTAAAAAAATTGCTTTTAATTTCACAACAAGAAAATAACATTTTCATTCTTAAGGAAATTTTAAAAAAATTTTAAAATTTTTGGGTGAAAAATTTTTAAATTTATAAAATTTTGTAAGAAACCGGTTTTTGTAATTTTAAAATTAAATATTCTCCCCAATGTCAATGGGTTTGAAACATTTCCCAAAACAGGTGGTTCCCACAACCGTTTTATAACATTTAAAAATATATGGGGTTAAGCCCATTTGCGGTTGTTTTTGATTTCTTAAAGCACGGGGGGGACCAAGGGGTTCAAAGATTTGGTATCTGGGGACAGGTTTCTGTGAAGGAAGAAGGAAATTAAAAGAGACCTAATTTTGACTTCAAAGGTCCAGGGTAGGGTTTTTCAGTAGGCTCCTATCAAAACTGGGGTTTTTTTGACATGAAACAAAGCCATCATTCATTCTTTATTAAAAGGAATTTTATTAAAGGACTGCCTCCTCCCAAAATATTTTATTTAATTAAAATTTAACTGGAAAAAAAGACAAATTTTAAATTTTCTTGTTTTTTCTTTAAATTTTTTGGTTTTAACTATTTTTTTTCCTTTTATTTTGGGTTCAACAGGAATTTAAAATGGCTTTACAAGGGGGTGGGAAAATGATTTAAAAAAGAAAGAAAAAGATTCGAATTTTTTCCTTTAAAGGGGTTTGGGCGGCCAAAAAGCTTGTGCAAGGTCCAAAGAATGTTAGTGGGTTTTCCCCAATTGGGTTTTTTTATTTCGGTCTCACCAGAATAACCTTTAGAAAAAATTTCCTCAAAAAATTTAAAAGGGAAATAATTGTTTTTTTTTCCATTTTAATTTTTAAATATTTGTTATTTTAATATGTTGGCTTCAAATATAATAAATAATGTAATATCCCTTTTTCCTTAAAGGAACCCATTTTCTTTCCAGGAAGTGAATTTCCATTTTTAGGGGAAAGGAGCTCGTTGAAGTGAAACGGGGGTTTTGGGCCTTTGGGAAGTTTAAATTGGTTTTTCTTAAACTTTCATTTTAAGTGTTTGGATCAAATGGAAATATAAATTCCGGGTTTTATATATCAAATTTCCAAGTAAACTGTAAAAAAAAAATTTTAAATATAATTAATAAATAGGCAAAATTTATTAAAAATTTAAAACTAACCATCTCTTCAGCTTTTTTTCCATCCGTTTCTTGGTAATTTGAAACATTGAATCATTGGAATTGGAAAAAGTTTTGAACAAATTCTGCATTATTTTTTTTTGGGGAAATACCTTTACTTTGAAATAAAACGACAAATTAACGATTATTTTGGGGTTTTTATTTTTTTATTTTTTTTTGCCCCAAGAATTTAATCTTTTCAATGAAAATATTTTTTGGCTTCCTTTTTCTGGAGTTAAATCCACAATTTAATTTGCCTTTTAATCCTTACAAAAAATTAATTTTATTTTAAAAATGTTCATTTTTAAGGGGTTAAATTCATTTTTTTGATTCCGTTTAACGCTTTTGCCCTCCTGTTCCTTAAAAATCATTTAATATTATTTTATTTTAAAGAAGGCCAAACAAACGGACTGGCAATAAAATTAACTTTTGGCAGAAAAATTTTGGTTTTTGTTAAAATGGGCCTTTTGGTGGCTTTTGGGCTGGAAAGTCAAGATTTAAACTTAATGGCCAACAACAATACCGGATTTGTTAATTTAATGCCAGGGATTTATTATTTATTTAGTTATTTTTTTACCCAAATCCAAATTAAATTTATAGAGGGTTGGTAATTTGTTCTGGATCCAATTGGGTTTTAAAAAATTAACAGAGGCCTAAAAAAGAAATTGTGTTTTTGGATCCAATTAGCTCTTAAATTTAAGTCAAATTTAAAAATCCATTAACCTTTTTTCCACCGAAAAAAGAAACTCAAGGCTGAACCTTCAAAACTGTTTAGCGAAGAAAAGGTTTAACGAGGAAGAAACCTCCAAAACTCTCTTACAAGCCGGTTTTACTTATCAAGCTTTCATTTTCTTAACCAAGGAAAATGATTTTTGAAATTTCTTTTTTAAAACAGCCGATGGCGGCCAACCGTATTTTGGGTTGATTAAGCGGAAAGGGGGGTAATTGACAAATCGAAAAGTTAATTAAGTTAATTTGAAAAGTTGCCAAAGATACGAATTTCATTTTGGAAAAAATAAATTTAATAAATATATAATTTTTAAAAAGTTTAAATAAATTTTTAAAAGTAAAAATGTTAGGAAAAACGTTTCTTAAATTGTTTAGGAATTTATTAATATTTTGAAATTTTTTCATTTTAGGAAAATTTTTTTAAAAACATTCTGGTAATGGTTTAAATTTAATTTTTGGTAAACTTTTTTTAAAAAATTTTTTAAAATAAAAAAAAATGTAAATAATTTTTTAAAAAAAATTGTGTTTTAAGCATTAAAAAATGTCTTTTACCAGGAAAAATGTTTTTTCTTAGAATTATTTCAAAATTTTTTTTGGGTAAAAAAAGTTATTGTTTTTGAAATTTTTTAATCTTTAAATAAATTTCCACAATTTTTTTAAAACTTTAAAAGTTTCAAAATTTTATTAAATTTATAATTTTTTTTAAATTTATTTTTTGGAATGATTTTCCTTTTTTTATTTTAAACATTTTCCAGGGTGGTTAAACCTTTTAAACTTTTCTTTAAAAAATGGTTTAAAGGAATTATTTTATTTTATATATTTATATTTGGTACAAATTTTTGAAAAATAATTAGGAATTAAATTTTCCTTCTTTGGCAACTAAATATTGCCTTAAAAAATAACAAAACAAAAAATTGGAATAAATTAAATTTTTCATTTTTGTTTATGTTCCTTGGAAAATTTTGGGGGACGGGGTAATTGGTTTGACCAATGGGCGGGGGAAAAGTGTTTGAAGAAACCTGTTTTGGGAAAGAGGGAAGGAAGGCTAAATTAATGGTTTTTATTTAATTTTTTAAAACCAGTACTTTAAAAAAAAAAAAAAAAATTCCTTAAAATTTAAAAAGATGGAAATAATTTTTTTAATTAATAACCCTTTTTTTTTCAATTTTTGTACCTTATTTGTTCTTTTGCAATTTTTAATTTGTAATTATCCCTTTAATTAAGAGGAACCCCTTATTTCCAGGAAAAGTGAAATATTTTTGGGGAAAACGGAGGAAGATTGGAAGAGCCCAGGGGGGATTGGACGGAGGAGGGTTTGACGGTAAAAACCGGTCCCTTTTTCTCAAATCCTTCCAGGAAACTGTTTTAAATAAAAACCAAATATGTTTTAAATTATTAAAGGGAAAATTCCTTAAATTGGTAAACAAACCTTAGTTTTTAAATTTCCATTTTTTCCCAATTGTTTTAACCTTTTTAAAAATAATTTAATCTGTGTTTTTTTTTTTCTTAAATAATTTCAATTTGGGAATGAAACCTACCCCAAATTATCTTGATATTTTGGGGGTTTACGATTTTTTGCCTATTTTTTTTAAGAATTTAATTCTTTTCATTGAAAATTATTTTTGCTTTTTTTTTTGGGAAAAGTTAAATACATTTAATTTCCAACCTGACAAAAAAAAAAAAAACATTTCAATTATAGGGAGGGAATTCAAATTTATTGTGTTTTTTGTTGGCTTTTAACTTGTTGGGCCTAAAAATTATTAATTGGTTATTAAAGTAAGCCAAAAACCAAGGATGAATAATTAACTTTTAAGAAATTTCAGAAAAATATTTAAGTTACCTTCCATAAAAACATTTGGTTACTTTTGTGTGAGCGATTTAAAATCCAAACAATCAAAATAATTCCAAGATTTATTTTTTCAAATTTTTACCCGAAATCGCAAAAAATTTTGATGTTTATTGACAGGCAAGCTTTAAAATTAATAAAATTTGGGCATTCAAAGCAGAGGGATAAATTTAATTTGCATTTAAATATTAATTTTTTCCAGGAAAAAAGAAATATCTGAACCTTGTTGTTTAATTGGGGCAAATTTTACTTGGGTTACCAATCCCTCTTACAGATGTTTTTACTTTATATTTTCTTTTTTAAAAATACTTTGGAAAATTCTTTTTAAAACAGGATTTCCCATAAATTTAATGAAATTATTTGAAGGGAAGGGGGGTTCAATTGCTTCAAGTACCCATAATTAATTTAGAAACATTCTACGAATGTCATTTGAAAAATGGGAATTTTAATAAAATTTTTAAAAGTGTAAATTAATTTTTCAAAATGAAAATGGAGGAAAATTTTGTTGTCATTTAGAAGAATTTTTTGGAAGTTTTATTTCATTTTTTAGGCTTTAAAAAAATTAATTCTAGTAGGTTTAACCAATTTAACTTTTTGGCCAAATTTTTAATAAGTTTTAAATAAAATAAAATTTAAAAGGAAGTAATTTATAAAATGGTTTAAAATTAAATTCTTTTTAACTAGGAAATGTTTTTTAATTATGCAATGGAAAATGTTTTGTTATATTAAAAGGCCTTGTTTTGATTTGTCTTATTATCAAAAAAATTTCCACATTTTTCCTTAAACTTTTATTTCAAAATTAAATTATAATTTTTTTAAATTTACCTTTTAAAGAAATTTTCCAATTACCAAAAACCCTTTAAACTTTTGGCAAATGAATATAATATAAATTTAAAAAATAAGAAAAACATTTTGAAAAAATAAAGGAATTTATTTCTTCCTTTGGCATTTAATATGTTTTCCCAAACAAAATTGGGATTTAAAACGTTTTGAAGGTTGCGAAAAATTTGGGGAAGGGGTTTGTTTCTGCCTGCAAAGGGTTTGTTTTGGCCGTTTAAAAGGAATTGAAGTTCATTAATGGCCATTTTAAAGAACATGCTTTAAAAAAAAAAGAAACCGGGAGAAGCTTCAAAAACAGACGTGAATTTCTTTCCAATCCCCTTTGGGGGTTTTTGCAGGTCTGTTTAATCCACCTTTCCTTTCCGGCCCTCTGGTTGGAATTACAAAGCGTTAATTCCTCCCCAACCCCCTTAGGAAAAAAAAATAAATGGGAATTGTTCTGGGGAAACCAACGGATTTAAGAATTGGAAAGAGGGGAAAGATTTTTCCCCACCCCAATACAAAGGTTAAACAAAAAGGTTTCCTTTCCAGTCCCCCAGGAACAGGTTTCTTGAAATAAAAAAAGGGAAAGGGAAAGAAAATGTAATTAAAAAATTTTAAAACCTTAAAAGAGTTGTTTCCAAATTATTTTCCCAATTTTTAAATTTTTAAAATAATAATTGTGCCCTTTAAAATAATATTTTCTAAAGGGTATTTTCCCAATTGATCTTTATAAACCCAACCTTTTTTTTTTTTTAAAAATTTAATTTACAAGTATTATTATATTATTTTTTTTTTTTTAATTAAATAAAAATTAATATAATTAATATAAATTAAATTAAAAAAAAAAAAAAAATTTTAAATTATATTCCTTATATTTTTTGGTTTTGTTCTTAATTTAAAGTTTCCATTAACTATTATTAATTATTAGAAAGAAGAGAAAGAGGAAAATTAATAATAAATTTAATAATAAATTAATTAAATAAAACATCTTAGTTACTTTTGATGCCTCAACCCCGCTGATTTAAAATCCAACAATCAAATAATTCCTTGATTTATTTTCATAATTTTCACGACTCGCACAAGTGTGATGTCCCCAGTGCAGCAGGCAAGCTTGGAATATGGAAAAGCTTGCATTCGCAGAAAAATATTGCATTATATTGATTTTGTAAGGAAAAAAGATGATCTGAACACTGTTGTGTAAGTTGGGGCTTTACTTTCTTGGGTTACATCCCTCTGATCAGCATGTGGTACATTATATTACTATAATTAAAAATATTTTTGGAAAAAACAGTTTCTTACAAACTTATGTGATTTCAAAAATACATTGAAATATAATCGTATAACAGATAAATTACAATTAGCTTCAAGCTACACATGACAATTAATGAGATTAATACAACACTTCTACTTGAATGTCACTATTGAATGGGTTTGTAATAACTTCTGACAGGGATCCAATGTGGATTTTGGTCAAATGATGAGGCAGAAATATGTTTTTAGTAACATTCTAGAAGAATTTTATGTGGAAGATACACAGTTACAACTTCTGTGGGGCGTGAAGAAAAAATAATGTAACTAGTAGTGTAACTAATTACTGTTGCCAGAAAGTAATAAGTAAAGTAACAATATTACTTTTGAAAGGAGTAACTAGTAATGAGTAATATATAACATTCTTTGAGTAACTAGCCCAACACTGGATATCACATAACTTGCAGCTCATTTTCTTAAGTCAAGACCAACTGTCAAGCATTTAATATAGACAAGAGCTTTGTACATTCTCTTATTCTCTCAAAAAACGAATGGGAAAATATTTCCTGTACTGATAATTTTATGCAAAAGCCAATTTGAGCTTTGGACTCTCATAGGAAATCAATGCATGTTAACACTGTTTACTTAGCATTTTTAATGTCATTAGCCTTAATTTCAAGGTGTCTCCGGCATCCTCTGACCTCCAAGAAGTGAAATGCTGAACCTTGACCCCAGTAACAGAGATTCCCTGTTGGGTTTGTGTTCCACAACAGGATGAATCCTTGTTACTGAGAGCAAGAGGTCAGATTTTCTCCTGGACCTGTTCGCTGCCATTCTGAAAACAACACAAGAAATACAGATTTGACTCGTTCCACAAAATACTGTAAGTATGAACAGGATAAAGGTGCATCATTAAAGTGTCTGTGTCGGTATGTGACGGTTCTCCAGCGTCCCTTGTGACACAGTCGATGGCAGCTAACAAAGCAGGGTTAAACAGATTGAGTGAAGTGTCTGATTGTTTGACCTTAACTCCTGTTGTTCTCCCATCCCCCTGTGTTTTTGTGTTTGGGGAAGGAAACTTAAATCAGCAATTAACATAAATAATTAACTACTCCCTGGGATTAATTATTAATGTGTCGGAGGAGGGATTGCTCCCGCTTGAGACTGAGATAGCACCTCTAGAACCGAGAAAAAAAAAACATGACTTACTTTTGTTGCCATTTTCACCTTTTAGTTGAGAACTCTTTCTGTTTTAGGGTGTTTTTTTGCCCATTGGAAAGAAAATTCACAAATGGGATATTTTTAAATATCTCAATTGTGTATGTAGTGTTGTTGTAGCATTATTTATATACTATTATATTTTGAATTAATTTTTATTTTTCTAATTTCAGTTATTATTTTAAATTTAGTTCAAGTTTTAGTATTTACGTTCTTTGGTCATATATATATATATATATATATATATATTAAAAGCTGTTATGGCTAAAAGTTATTTTTTGTTTAAGTTTAAGTAATTAATTCTAGTACTTCAGCTTAAACTTAGTTTACTTTAAGTAGTTGCCAAGGTAACATTTCAATTTTTTCAAAATTTAAGTTTGTAATTTTTTTCCATTCATATTTTACTCTATTTTAAGCATTATTTCAACTATTAAAGCACTGAGATTAAATGCTTTTTTGGACTTTTGCCAAAGTGCATCTTTTGTCTAAAATGTTGTCTTCCTTTTTGAGTTGTCTTTTTTGAATTTTTATTTTCAGTTCTGATTTTAATTTTAGATTAAGTTTTAGTTTTTGATGTTATTTTGTTATTTCATTCTTTTTGTTTTACATTTTTATTTAGCTTTTTTAGTTTTTGTTTTAAGTTTTAGTACTTCAGCTTAAGCATATTTTATTTTAGTTAGTTACCAAGGCAACATTTCTAATTTTCATTTATGTTTTTTAGGTTTAAGTTTTTCATCTAAAGTTTTTAATATTTTGCTTTATTTCAATTACTAAGAATTATTTTTAATAGTTATTCATTAACAATAACGGCAATGCGATTAAATGCAGACTGCTAAAGTGCATCTCATCTTTTGCCTAAAACTATGTTTTCTGTAGAGTTTCAGAAGAAAACTCAACATTTAATACTCAGATCTTTTCTCATCAAGTTCTTCCGAGAGCAAATGATCTATAATGTCCACATTCATTTTATAATTTTTTCATAGTCTCTGTTTGCTCTCAATTTAATCTCATTGCTGTAAAAAATAAACTATTGAGGTCTTGTGTATAATTGTCGGTGTTTTCAAAGAATTTGTCTTTTACATTTTCTGTTCATTTTCTTCGCTGGTCTGGTCTAACTTGACACACACTGTCTCTCGGTTCTTGTCATCTTGTCTGTAATTCTGTCTTTACACCTTTATCTACTCTGATCCCTCTCTCACTGTTTGTGTACTCAGAGCATCTGTATCATGTTGCTGAGATCTGGCTCGTTAATTGCTCGGTAATTACAGTGCTTCTGTTGATCTGTTCATTTCACAGCGCTGCTACAAACCTTTTAGGCTGTCTGCTGGAGCTCAGACTCTATTGGATTTGGCTCATGTGCCCGTCTAACGCTTTGAGAGCTGCTCTAATGTGCTGTCAGCCGTTCCACATGCACTTCCTCTGTCGTGATGCACTTGCCTGTCTGGACAACTGTTGCATCTGCAGCACCCAGACGAGCTGATCTGATCTGATGTCACGTACTCTCAAAGTGTTGACGGTAACAGATTGTGTTTTCTTCAACGTCCGTGCTAAACACATTCCATTCAAATCAACAGATTCTCAGAATTTTCTGACGTAGTAATGTGCTAAGATTACACCCAAAGCACAGCAGTGTTATTTTAGTATCATTGAGTACCATTATAGTTTTTTTGAAATATTTTTAATGGTTTCATATTTTCTGTTTTCATTTTAAGTGTATCTAATTTTTTTAATTTCTATATAGTTTATTAATGTAAAAAAAGTCAATTATTTAATACTTCAATTTAAGATTATTTGAATTTCTAATTTTCAATTTTTTCATCTAATAAATTTTTTAATATAGATTTTACTTTTTTTTTTATTAATTTTTTTGGGGTTTGTTTTTGTTTTTTATTGTGTATTTTGTCATTTTTTTTAGTTCTTTTAAATGCCTATATAGTTTATGAATTTTTATTTCTGTTTTAATTATTTTAGTACAAGTTAAACTAAATTAAAATGTTGCTTTTGTTTTTTAGTTCTTCAGCTTAAGCTTATTTTATTTTAGTGAGTTGCCAGGCCAACAGTTCTAATATACATTTTAAAGTTTTTAATAAAATATATATATATATATATATATATATATATTAGTTTTTATTTTTATATTTGCTAAAGTTTTTCAAGTTGAACTAAATAAAAATGTGAAATGTTGCCTTGGCAACTAGCTGAAAGAAAAGTTTAATTTTAATTTTATTTCAGTTAATGTTTATTTTATTAAGTACGTTTTTTTTATTTTATTTTTTGCTGTTAACTGTAAAAACCCTGCTACACTGTTAAATTGTAAGTTTTAAAATGTTAAATACTTGCACGTCTGTATTTATTTCTAAAAAAGCTTCAGTTAACTTAATGGCAGATGATTTACTGATTGTGACTCAATATATTATAAATGCATTTGTTATAGCTTAAATAATTTTGTATAAAAAAGCTATTTTCTTAGACTCCCTTATGAATTACCCATATTAAAGCCCCATTAGAGGCCTTTCTTACCCTCGGATGTACAGCAGAGATCTTTCTTAACTTCTGCTCTTCTTTAGGGCTCCGACCAAAGTAACTGAGAACCTGCTGGAATCATCCTCATCTTCAAGCCACAGCCACAACCTCTGGACTCCAAACTCTGAACGCTGCTTATCTTTACAGCCGCTAATACTGGCCAAGGAACCCAGTGATGGGACCAGCCCGTGTTAACCATTAACACCCCAATTTGCACCCTTTTTCATCCTGGTGAGTTCCAATGTAGTGTTTTACACCACAATGCATTTATCATGTCTTATTTGGCACACATTGTTACGAACAAAATGAAATGATATATTCATATTTCCCTGCAATGTAAACAAAGCAGCAACTTCACATCTCGCTATGCATCAAAAGTCTCAGTGTCTTTAAAAACAACATAGCCTGCACAGAAAGGCAATTCTACAAGTTTATGATGTGATATTCAGTTCTTATCAATTTGCATGCCAAAACCTTTACAACATCCAACAAGCATAGGCAATTATTAGCAAACGTGTTGATCAGATTCAAAGGCATGATGTCATTAAACCAAACGTTCGCGCACAACCTCTGCCTCGGTTTTCTCTGTAATCTGCGAAAAGTTCAAAAGTCCGATTGATAATCAGATATATTTGTAAAGATAAAAAATGGACTAGAACAAGCTGTCCTCAGCAAAGTGACTCAACAAACAAGCTCATTTAAAACATCACAATTAAACAAAGACTGTGCCATTTATTCTAATAGTATTTTGTTGCTCTTTATGTTTCTGCTGTGCTTTATATTGCAAAGCAGCATAAGATGGGCTCGATCTCACTCCGTTCCCAACCTCAATCAGGCTAATTAGCTACGGCCAATCCAGAACCTCTTGGCTGCTATAATAAGGCAATTAAAGAGAGCTGGCAGACAGACACTTCCCACGATGCCGGGACTCCCAAGACGGGCCCTGCCAATTGCCAATCTCTAATAGGGCCCAAAGCACAGGCCTGGGAAGATGCAATTGGATTTGAAGCCAATCAATCATTCCAGCTATTGACCTATGATTGGATTTAGAAGACATGTCAGGGCCGCTTTGATTTTAGCTCGGGCCCAATGAAGCTGGATGTGAAGGTTTATTGTTTCGGACGGACCGAGAGCGGTGTGTGGGCTTTGACACGCTGCCAGAAGAGATGTATGCGTACAATGACTGCTGTATCCATCCATCAGAGTTAGAATCCGTCATCTCATCTTTCACAGGAGTGGCGTACAACATCATCCGCTGCTTTTGGGGTCTGCGCTCATTTGTGAAGTCTTGTACCTTGGAGTTTTTCACATATCTCAGCATTTCTAAAGCAGGCTTTGATTGTTTGAAGCTTGGTGGCATTCTAGTTTTGGAGACAAATTTTTGCAAACCTGCTCATCGACACCCAGTTAAATGCTTGTGAGTGTGACTGCGATGTTTGTATAGTGAACAGCCAATAGAAGGACAGTTTTTTAGATTTATGTGTGAGAGAGATTGAGAAACATTCATTTATTGTTATGTGATACTTATTTTGTGATACAAGCTTGTCTATACTCTACCAGGGTTTTTATCATTAAAGAAAAATAAATATAAAGCATAAAAAACATTTTCATTACTTGAAATGAAATAAAATAACGTAAACTTATTTTATTTCAAGAGTTATTTTAAGGCACCATGTCTCATTTTGAATAACTAAATTAAATAAACTAAAATGTAAACTATAACTGTATGGACATATTTAAAATAACAGTGTCACAGGGTTTTTATAGACAACTAAAACTGGAAAAACATATTTTGTTAATTGAAATTAACAAAGCATTAACTGAAATAAAATAAAATATATATTTTTTTATTTCAGCTAGTGGCCAAATCAACATTTCTCATTTTCATTTAGTTCAACTTGATGTACTGAAATAACTATAACAAAAATAACTGACAAACTGTTAAAAAACTAATATAAATGACAAAAAAAACACAACAAAATTACTAATTACTAGTTAAAAAAAGAAAAGAAAATGGAAAATATAAATATATAAATATATTTATATAATATATAAAATTATAAAAAAATGTATAGAAATGTTGCCTTGGCAGCTAATTGAAATAAAATTAAGTTTTAAACTTTAGTACTTTTCAACATTTTGCAACAACTTTGCAACATTTCTCATTTTCATTTATTTTAACTTAATGTACTAAAATAACTAAAACTTAAATAAAAATTTATAAACTATATTCACATAAAAACCTAGTAAAAATGACAAAAACACAGAACAAAATGTCCAAAACTTTAATTAAAATTATAATAAAAGCAGAAAAGATGAAAAAAAAATCTAAATATAAACACAAACCTGTATAGTATATTAATGATACTAAATTAATACTGATCTATTGGTTATATATGCAACATAAATATCTTGTTCCTAGCATTTCCAACATCAGCACTAGGACTTGCTTAGTTCTGTGTGCCTCAATTTTGTGTCAAAGAGGATGTCACAATTAACGTAAAATGGCCTTTCAATGCTGTCAATCCTGACCGAAGTTTTAGCTAATATATACAATATATATCATGCAATCTGACATAAAAATCTGCTGATGTTGCACAATCTGCCTTAAGGTTTTATGCAAGATTGCACCAGCCTCATATCAAACAGTCTGATAAGCAACAATCATAAAGGACGGAGAATAGAAAAATACCGTGTACATCTGGCTTTACAATGTAGTTGAAAGAGTAAGTTTGTAAGTAAATGTAAAAGTGTATATTTTAGTCTTTTTTTATTTTAAGAAATCAATACTTTTATTCAGCTTGGATGCATTAAATTAAACAAAAGTGACAGTAAAGACATTTATAATATTAGAAAAGATTTCTGTTTCAAATAAATGCTGCTCTTTTGAGCTTTTTATTCATAAGAGAATAAAAAAATATTCACCTGAAAATAAAATGTATCACAGTTTCAACAAAAATTCTGGGCTGTTTTCAACATTGATAATAATCAGAAATGTTTCCTGAGCAGCAAATCAGCATATTAGAATGATTTCTGAAGGATCATGTGACACTGAAGACTGGAGTAATGATGCTGAAAATTCAGCTTTGATCACAGCAATAAATTATATTTTAAAATATGTTCAAATAGAAAAGTTATTTTAACTGTTTTACTGTATTTTTTGGTAAGATAAACGCAGCCTTGGTGAGAAGAACTTTGAAAAACATTTAAAAAATCTTACTTTGAAGCTGAAAATGTAGTGTATATTTTAGTGACTATTTATCATCATTCATACGGCATGCATTATATAAAAAAACATAAATCTTAGTAGGACTAATTTGCTTGAGGAAAACAACAAATGGCTCCAAGCTTTTGCAGAGGTTTTAGAGTATCTTTCTCCAAAACTTTGTAAAAATTAATGTCATGTTTGGCGACAGACCTGGTCCGGTAAAAGAGTCTTGTGTTGTTTTTCCATTTCAGGTGGTGTAGCATGACCTAGATGAGGAGAACGACAGAGAAGAAGAGCTATGTTAATGCAAAGAGACCTTCAGCGTCTGTCCCTGTCATTTAAATTACAAGAGCGAGATTAATTTTCCATTTGCGGACCTCTGAAAGATGGCAACATCTTCCCAAAAACATTCCGCTGATAAATGAAAAGCAGCGGCACTCTAGAAATAATGACATGAATTACAGCACACTCTTACTGCGGTAATCTCAGAGTAGCTATTGGATATAAAGACTGATCAATATGCCCTCTGAAGGCCTGCAGAAGGACGAGCGAGGAAAGCCAGTCAGGCGACCGAAGACGAAACCTGAATCGAGTGGACTGGCAAGGTAAGGATTGGATTGTTTTGTGTTTTTTTGACATCACAACATCTGAAGGCTGCTGTGGCATCTTGGCTAAAGCTCGCGGTCACTAAGCAGAAGGTTGTTGGTTCGAATCTTTCAAGGAATGAGCCGTGAACAATTAGCATTGCCCTTGAGCACCAAACACCACGTGGCTCCAGGACATCGTCACTGTAATTAGTGTACTGCAAGTCACTTCGAATAAACAAAAACATCTGCTAAACGACTCCCTATTCTTAGAAGAGTTTAATTCTGATTGCTTGGTTAGTTCAAACCATGTCATTATCTAGTGCAATGGCTCAGTGTCGTTGCTGACATGCTAATGACCCTAATTTGATGGATTGTTAAGCACAGCTGGACACAACGTGTGTTTTGTGCTCATCTTTTCAGTGCCACACCATATTTATTTGATCCATTTGTACATAAATTAACTTTACTATTAGCTAGCTGTAGATATGTTTTGGGCTTTTTGTCTTTAATTTATAGGTAATTGGACAGGTTAGGGTTATGATTCAGGCCTATGAATGCAACAAGGGGTGACACTATATTTCTGCTATATTGCACCCTAAAATAAAAAAAGAAAAGAAAATACTTTGCTTATAAAGCTTTTAGGACCATTCAGGTTTTGATGCACTGCCATTAACAGATTTGGTATTCTTTAAAATTAGTTTTATTCATTTCATTGCAGTTTCTTTAGACAAAAACTTATCATGGTTTCCAAATATTGGGCAGCACAACTGTTTTCAACATTGATAATAATCAGAAATGTTTCTTGAGCAGCAAATCAGCATATTAGAATGATTTCTGAAGATCATGTGACACTGAAGACTGGAGTAATGATGCTGAAAATTCAATTTTGATCACAGGAATAAACTATACATTAAATTCATATAGAAAACAGAATTGTAAAAATATTTCACAATTGTACTGTTTTTTTGTTTATCAAATAAATACAGCCTTGCATACTTCTTTTAAAAACATTGTAAAACAAAATAAATTGCTATAATATTTAAATGTTTTGCCTTTTTTTCTGCATTTTTTGATCAAATAAATGTAGCCTTCGTGAGCAGAAGAAACTTTAGATTTTTTACATGAAATTTAAGCATATTTTCCCCTAAACTCTCCTCCACTAAAGTGTTAGTTCAGATATGTGTTCAGTGTAAATGACATAAAATAAAACCCTCAAATAAGAATGTCATGAAAAAAATCTTTAAAAAAAATACAAATATAGAAAGAGAATTCTCCCATTTTTTCCCCACTGCATTTTATCAGACGGTCTGCTTTTATTCCTACACCTCCTTTCAGTTGGCCCATTGTCTCACAGGATACAATTGAATTGCCGTCTCTCCTGCTCCTGCGGCCCATCAGGACTGCAGCTGTGCATTATCCCATTACAGCCAAATAGTTTTGACACCCACTGACTAACCGATCCCATAGATAATATCATAAAGAGTGTGCTCGATACAAATCGGGTCAGGATAACTCATTTAACCCCACCATACATATTTCTTATGTGTAACTTGAAACGCTGGAAAAATGAAATCAATAGAAATGTTTCTTGTTAATGAAGATGTACCGGGCTGCTGTTTTTGTGGCCTGTGTGGCTTTCAGAGCTCGCTGTTTGATCTTAAATGAATCTCCCATCCACCACTGTGGTCAGCCGGGCGGTCAACACAGACCCCTATAACCTCCCCCCTTTAGGTGTTGGTTTGTGTGTAAATGTATGTGTGCAGGGTGTGTGAGTTCACGAATCCAGACTGTTAAACTAGTACTAAATCACATTTGTGATCTTTAGCAGATGCCGACGACGGCGAAAACTGCTGACGGTCTAATGTGAAACAGGATTACTTTAAGCTTGATTACGAGTTTAGTGGCAGAACTGGAGTTATGTGAAATGTAAATGATTGCGGTGTTAATTGCGAAGTTTTCTATGAAATATGAAAGTTACATTTTATTTCTAAGTCAGATTGAATTGGATAAGCCGTTGTGCAAAATAGGATATACACGCACCTGTTAATTTTGTATTAATGTGCCAAATTCTGTATTTTATTTATATTATCACCACTTGATAATTTATGTATTGAATATTGTGTTTTGTTTTTTATTTTTTTAATGAATATATCTGTTTTTGCTTTGCATTACAGTGATTTTATCAGTTTAAAAGATGTTGTGTTTGGTAAAATCACTTTAAAGCTTTCGGGTTATATTAGAGAAATATAAACTTGTGAGTTTTTACTTCTGTATCCCTTTCCAAAGTTTGAAGACAGTAAGATTATTTTTTAAAGAAATTAATAGAATTCTATTTAAAAAGGGCCATTTAAATTGATCAAATTTTGAATAAAACATTTTAATTGAAAAAAAATTCCAATTTCCAAAAAAATTCCTATCTTTTAATATTTAATTCAAATTTCTTGAAACCAAAAATAAAATGTTTCAAGGTTTCCAAAAAAATATTCAAAAATTCAGCTTTTAACAATTGAATTTAAAATTAGAAAATGTTTTTTGGTTTAAAAAAAATATTAGAATGATTTTTTCTAAGGATCCATGGTGAAAGAAGAAATTCAAAAATTTTAAAACTTTGACCAGAAAATTTGAACAAATTTCAACCCAAAGAATTAATTCAAAAGAAAACTGTTCCTTTTAGGTTTTAATTGATTTTAAAATAATTACGTTTTAATCTTTTTTTTTATTCAAATTATTTCACCTGGTTTGAGGAAAAGGAAAAGATTTCAAAAATTTTTAAAAAAAAACTTTAACCAAAATTTTGAAAAGAAAGAAATTGTCCTTTAAATTTTTAAAAGTAATTTCTTTGAAAAGAAATATTAAAAACAAACAAATTTTAAAAAAAACCCTTTCTTTTCCCCAAATGAAATTAAATCCTCAAATAAAAAATAACTTTTTGGGCCCAGTTTAAAAAATTAGAGGATTTAACCCTGGTATTTTAAACACAACCAAACAAAGAGGTGGATAAAGCAGAGGGCAGTTTTTCACTAAACTGGTTTTTTTGCAAAAGGTCGCTTTGTTTGGGTAAACTATTCACATTAAACAAACCAGCCAAGAAAGGGAATTTGCAATTTTTAATTTCCTTAAAAAAAAACGCCTTGGGCCGGGAAAAAGAGAGGGGTTTTTGAACATATTTAAATGTTACAACCGGAGGCAAGGTGGAAAAGGAAAATACCTTTAAAACTTTAAGACAGCCAAGGTTTCCCTCAAGATCATTCATTTTAAACCATAAAATCCTTCAAGCAAGGACTTTATTTCATTGAAACTTTGGGGAAAACAGTAACAAATTCTTCCAAATAATTTTTTTCAAGGCCCAGACCCAGGAGGGCCCACAAACCCTACGGGTTGGGTCAATTTTTAAATGGCAATGGGCCTTCCCAATTATTAATTGGGTTCCCGGGTTTTTAAAATTAGCAAATAACAATTAAAAGGCACCCCAGTGTCAATTGTCCTTCAGAAATCTTTTAATTGCGTTTGTTTAAGAAAAATTTCGGGAAATTAAGTGGAAAACAGGTTTGCCGCCCAAAAGGGCCGGATTAATTTTATTTTCAAGGGAATATTCTTTTATTCCTTCTTATTGGAAAAAAAAAGCTCAAAAGAAAAGCATTTATTTGAAACCAGAAATTTTAAGAACTTTAATTTGTCTTTTTCTAAAAAAAAATTATTTTCCATCCTTTGAAAAAAAAATTTAATTTTGATTAGTATATTCCTGAAGAATAACTTTAACTAAATAATTGATGGATTTTGAAAGGTGTTTGAGGAAAAAAAAAAATGGTGGACCTTTAAAGGGGTTGTTATAAAACTCCTCCTTAAAAAATTTTTTTTTTTCCAACAGAAGAAATAATACCTTTGGGCTATTGGATGGGAGGGTAAAAAATGGGTTTTTTCCCACCTTTTGGGTAACTTTCCAAAATGGTTTCGGGCCCTCTCGGGCCCTTTAAGGCTTTTGGGTCAACCTTCTCCCATTTAAATAAAATAGGGTTGGGTGGCCGTTGCACATAAAGGGTCCTTGGGTTGGGATAATTTTTAACCCTAAATTAACAAAACGGTTTAATAAATGTTTAAACCCTTTGGTTTAAAACATAAAACCTATTCCGCCTAACCTAATTCAGATTTTGATAATTTTAATTTTATAAATTTTATTACAAGGCTGTGATAAAAATCCTTTTTGCCTTTAAATTTACAGTAGAGGAAAATTGTGGAAAGTGGTGGGGAAAGAAAGATATTTGAAGGCCAAGATTTAAACTCAATTTTCCCAGTCCTTTTTGGGAATTTGACCAATTGCCTGTAAGGTTTGTTGTGCATTAGGGAATTTTTGGTGGTTTGACCCCTCCCTTTTAACCGAATTACAAAAAAGTTCAACAGTTTTATTCCGTTATTGTCCTTTAAGGAATGGGGTTTCAAAGGGGGGGACTGGTTGGGCCCAGCCTGGGGAAAACCACAACCACAAGCCCTCTTGTGGCCTCCCTTTGTGGAGGAGGGAAGAGACCTTTTGGGCCCAATGCGTTGGGCGGGCACGGCCAAGGAAGCCGGATAGGGGAACCGATACGCAAACCTGACTTCCCAATCCCAGAGAACCTGCAAGCCGACCAGACGGGCACGGTAACAAACACTCCAATGGTCCCCTTAAATGGGTTTAGGAGGGTGGTAAGTTTTTACCCGGAGGTTAGGGCTTTTCTGTTTTTAACAATCTCCGGTTCTAGTCCCAAGGCCAACTGGATGGGTTTAACAGTAATCAAGTCCCAATTTTTTTTGCCCGAAAGGGCTGGTCCTTCGGACCGGTTTCCCTGATAAAAATACAAAAACAAGAAAATTCCTGGTTTGCTTGGTTTGGTCCTGAAAGACCCTAAATAAAAATCCGTAAATAAAAGGCCAAAGGAATTTTTTTGGAGGCCCAAACCACACAAACAATTTATGGGACTTCAGAATCCTTTCCAAAAATCCTTGGCCTCCCTTTAAAGAGGTACGCAAATTGTGGCCTCAACTTACAATTCAAAACCAGATTGAAAAAAAAAAAAATTAAATTAGAAATTTTTAAAAAATTTACAGGGCCTAATAAATTGGAATTTGGGGAAAAGTTCTTTAAATTTCAAGAAATTCAATAAATTGTAAACTTCTGTTTAAAATAAAATTCAAGCACACAACTTAATAAATTTAAGGTTTGGTTTCCTTTTAATTTATTTTTTTTGCTCACATTTAACAAAAAACCCACCAATTTCCACTAATCTTCAAAAATTTTAGGTATTTAAATTAAGACCAAATAAAATTAAACATTTTTAGTGAATTGTTCCTTCGTTCATTTAAATTGTATATGTCTCAAAAACTTTTGGTTATTTTTGTTTAAAATTTCTGCCCAAATTTTGGGAAACCATGGATGATTTATTTTGGTGGAAATTTTTATTATGGAAAAAGCCCAGGTTTTTTGAAACAGTCCTTTAGTCATTATTTTGGGTCTTTCTTCACTTTTTGACAAATACCCCAATTAAATTTTTTATTTTGGTAGGGATTTCTGGAATAACAACATAACAAACCCAGGTTCTTGAAAGGTTTTGGTTAAATCTTTTGGCGTGTTGGGCAGGTGCCAACCTTTAAAATTAAATTTACTCCTCCATAATTTTGTTTCCACAGAAGGAAATAACCAAATTTCCGGTTTGGAGGCTGCTTGATGGTGGATTTAAAAAAAGTTTCCACCCAAGAGAATACAATGGGCAGGCCCAAACTCCTGACTTTAAACTTTTAATGGACTTCCAAACCAAATGGATTTGGTGGCCTTTCACACTTAACCTTGGGACCCCTTATTTCCAAAAATTAAATGGCAAAAATTTTTAACCCTTTTTTAAAAATAAACCTTTTGGCCACCTGAAACAGCCAGTTCTTTTTTTAAAGTAAATTTTTGACAAGCTCTGGTTAAATGGCCTTTTTGCCCTTTTTTCCTGAAGAAATCTGGAAAGGGTGGGGAAATCTTGAAGCCAATTTGAACTCCAGTTCCCAAGTCCACTTTTTGAACCCCTCCCAATTGTTTGAATCAGGTTTGTTGGCATTATTCTCCTTTGGCATTTCCCTGTTCCTTTTTAACCTTTTCCTACCCAAATTTTTTCCGGTCAAAATTTGGATTTAAATGTTTGGGATTGCACTCGAAACAACCACAACCCTTTCGTAAGCCTTCTGTGGGAGGAAACCCTTTTTAATTGGGGAGGGTGCCAAATGGGTTCGGCCCTGGATCAATTCCCAAGTCAAGCATCCCCAAATCCCAAACCTTTTCCACGCATTTTATTTATTGGAGGTCAGTAAGTTTTTTAGAGTTTTATTAAATTTTTACCCCCCAAAAATTCTTGTATTTTCTTTTCCCAAATTTCCTTTGGGTCCAAGACAAAAACAGGTGAAACAAAATGTTTTTAAAAGACCATTTGGCCTAACCATTAAATTTTTATTTGAAAATTTTTAGCCCAAATCCACAAAAGTACTTTTTGTAATTTCCAAGAAAGTAAAAGAAAGGTTAAAAATTAAATTAAAAGTTGTTGGTTATTCCCTCAATTTAAATTGCCAATTGAAAAAAAAGGTTTTATTTGGACAAAAGAATCAGGGCCCAATAAATTAAAATTTGTAAGACTTTTTCAGGGAAACAATCAAAGGGAAAGGTGAAAATAAATTAACACAAGACCTAAGATTTTTTTGGGCTTTTAATGTTATTTTTAATTTAACAAAACCCCCAATTAACTTCAAAAATTAGAATTTTTGTAAAAGGGAATTTTGGCCCTGGAAAGTAGCATTTTCTGAAATTCTTTAACTTTAGGGCCCTTTTCTTTAAACGCCCTCAATTTAAAGGGAAAGGGGATGCAAAAGAAGGTTTCCGGCCACCTTCCTATTCTCTTTTTTTCCCAATCTTTTTCTTGACATCCCCATTAACTCATTTCCAATACAGTTTGGGCCTCAAACAGAAATTTTCTTCCACGGTCCTTTGGCAGGTTGGGAGGGGAAGCCGCGGAAAAAGACCCAAGGAGGAGAAGGGATGGGAAATGTTAAAATTTCCCTGGGTGTCCTCGTTGCTGTTTTCACATCCAACCCACCCCCCTCCCTCCGCCGTGGAAACTTACACCACCCCTTTCCTTTCCTCTCCACCCCAGATTCTGGGCCTTGTTTCCGGGGCAAAATTTCCATTTAAAGTGTTTGGGACCAATGACAACGTTCCAGGTTCTTTTTCCTCCCCCCATTGACGCTGACCCGGTTCAAAGGGTTTGGACCCCTAAACCGGCTGGGCCTTGACCACTAATTTGGTCCCTTTGAAGGCCCCAAGGTTTGGGCAAGTAAAACTTTGGCATTGTTGTTGGCCCTTTTTACCCAAATTTTCCTTCCAAATTTGTTTAAAGGTTTGGAACAGGCCTCTGTAAAGCCAAATTTCAGTAAAGATTCTTTATTTAACCCTTTTAATGGAGGGTTTTAATTTGTTTCTTGGAAATTGCCAATTCACTCTTTAAATTCCCAACTTTTTGACAACTTTTTTGGAAGGAAATGATGTTTTTTGGAAATTTTTGATTTACCCCAAAAAATTGCTCTGTTTCAATTTTATTAATTTTTTTGGAAACATCCATTAAATTTTAAACCATTTGGTTCACCACAATTTTTATTTTGAAATATTTAAAAAAAAAATTACTTTTTGTACCTTTTCCTTGAATTAAAATTGTTAATTTAAATTGTTGGTTGCCCTAATTTTTGGTCAAAGTTTTATTAAATTTGGACAAATTCCTGTATGCTTTCCAGGGAAACAACAAGGGCCGGTTTAAATTTAAATTAAAATCCTTGATTTTTTATGGGCTTTGAATTTATTTCAAAATTTAACCCTTGAAAGTTTCCCAAACTAGAAACTTTTAAAGGGGACAGAAAGTGGGCTTTTTTCTGAAATTTGGGTTAAATTTAACCACCTTCTTCCAAAGTTTGTAATTGAAAGGGGATTTGAAAAAAGCTTATTAAATTCTCTTTTATTTCCCAATCTTTATGTTTGAAATTATTAAAAAACCAATTTAATGGAAGCTTTTCAAGAATTTATTTCCAGGTCTAACTTTTGGGTTCGGGTAGGAAGGAAGGAACCGGGGAGGGAAGGGTTGGGAAATGATGAAAGTCAATTGGTTGGGCTTTAAATGTGCTCTTTTCCCCTTTTCCCTCCTTGGAAGATGACAAATTTTTTTGGAAAGGCCCAATTCTTGCAACCCTTTTGGGCCCGAAATTAACCATTTTGGGCCCAATTGCCAACTTTGGAGGTTTGTATTGTTGGTATTGAAATTAAAAAAATAAAAAGCTTTAAATAAAAGGCATCCTACCAAACTAATTTGGTTATCCAAGGCGGGCCGGTAATAAACGGTTTAAACCAAAATAACCTGTTTATTTTGTTAAATTGGAATTTTTAAAATAACCGCAAACCGGTTTGTTAATGGTTGGTTTTAAACAATTTAAACGGAACCTGAACACTTTTGAAAGGGTTCCCCAATTTGCAACTTTTTGGGAAGGAAAGTGATGTTTTTCTAAAGAATGGAAAACTCCGAAACCCTTAAGTTTGTAGAAGTTGAATGGAAACACCAAAAAACTCATTTCCCACAATATAATTAAAAAACCCACTTTGGCCTTGAATTAGTTGTTTTACCCCAAAGGCTTGACCCACTAATTTGGCAACTTTAAAATTTAACGGTTTGTTCCTGGTTCCATAACGACAAACCTTGGCTTTTTTAAATTAAACCTTGTTCCTTAGTTGAAGATGGCCAAAGGTACTTGGCCCCAACAAAGGCGGTGGAGGTCTGAAATTTGGGGGCAAAATTTAATCCCTCTTCGGGTTTGTTTGTAAGTGATTTGAAAAAAGCATTTTTTATTGGGTTAGGCACAACTGTAAATAAATTAAAAACAAAAAGCTTTTTTCAAGAACCTGGTCGCCCTTTTACTGCTATTTGGAATTAATAAATTTGGAAATAATTCGGTTCTTTAAAATTAATGCCTTTTTTTTTTTGTTGTTTTTATATTTGGTTTCTTAACCGGCAACCTTTATGGACAAAAATTATCCAAACCCCCATTGCCCTTTGGAGTTTGATTGTTGATTTTTAAATAAAAATTGGCAAATTTAAATAAAAATTACCCTTTAACTGTTATTAATGGGGCGGTTTGGTTCTCCTAGGTGTTTAATTTTTTTATAAATTTTTAAAATACCGGAAAATGGGATTCTTTAAACAATCAACTGCCGTTTTTTCCCCAATGTTGAAATTTGGTTAAACACCCGTATGATAAAAAAAAACAAAGTTAAACTGTGAAAAAGGGTATAAAATTTTGAAAAATAACCGTGTATCAATTTTGGTCTACCCCCAAGCCACTTAGTTATTTAGGAATTTCGGAACCCATTTAACGGTTTTTTTCCTTAAATTTACAATTATTGCAAACCTGAACTTTTTTGGTCCTTCTTTTTAAAGGTTGGAAATGTTCCGTACCCCCAAAAACCTGGGTTTAAAACCTCCCCAATTTTGGATTGGTTTTAAACCCAAGGGCTTTTGGGTAAATAAACTGTCAATAAATGAATAAAACCGCGCAACCCGTGCAGTGTTTGGTTTAAATTAACGGGGCTTTAATAAAGCCAACTTTTTTTGGAAAATTTGTTCCAAAATCTTTCAAAAAATTAAACCAAAACCACCGCTGGTGTCTTTATGGACCATTGTTATTTTTCCGGGCGCTTAAAATTGCCCCCTTTCGGAAATTCGGAACCTTTCTTCCTTTGCCTCTTTAAAGGCCCGGGTTCACCCGGATGACACCCGCTCCAATTCCTTCTTTTCGGACCAAGGAACGAAACCCTAACACCTTTTTACACGGAACTTGGCCAAATTTCCGGGCACTTTAGCCGCAATAGGGCCAAACCCAGGATGGGACCCCGGTTTACCAATTAAAAATTTCCACCCCAATTCCGATTTTCCCCAAAACCAAAAGGGAAACATTGTTTCGAACTTAAAGTGAACATTCCTTTAAATCGAAACACTGCATCGAAAAAGCAGTAACAATCTCGAATCCATCAAACGCCAAAGGCAATTTAAAAACAAATAGAAATTCAAAAACAACCCAAGAAGATGTGGCAGGCTCAACAAATCACAGGAAAGGAATAACCACTACTGTGAACAATGCCGGCTTCTTAGAAGGTTGAATACTTTTATGCTCATTTCGGCTCAAACACGCCCCACAGACGCTCCACGGTCTGCAGAAAAGGTAGTCCACTTCCCTTTTGTCATTAACCATTCCCAGTAACACAAAGCTTGGGCCCCATCCCTGTCTTTCAAAATGGCTCCAATAGCGGGTTTTTACAAGATTCTCACTGTCCCCTCTCTTTGTGGTTCCCTCATTGGCTTAAAAAATCAACAATTCCCAACCGAAAAAAACCCCTGCTTAATCTAAAGGGCCCCCCTGGGTGAAATTTAAGCCAAAATTTTTAAACATTGGACCAATTTGGTTTGGTGCGGGCCGCTTTGGTTTATTTGGCCCAATAACCCGGGAAAGTTTCAGAGAGTTTGCTTCACCCTGCCACTGTTCCTCCCACCTGGAAAATAAACACCTATGTAATCTGTCGTGGATTAATTCCTTTACAATGTGCCTCCACACTGGTTGGGTCCAATCTGAGCTAAAGAGTTTGTGATCTATTGCCTTGGGAGAAGAGGTGGTCAGATGCAACACACCTAAATCTCCCCATTAACTGGTGCCCCGAGGGTGGCCCAAAGGGCCCAGATTTTGTTAAAGAATGTAAGTAAACATAATATCGTAATTTGGATGCACAAGGTTGATCCTACCCAACAAGAGAATAAAAGATAAAAATTTAACCCTTTGAAAAAAAGTAAAAACCATTTTTAAACACGCCAAAAATAAATAATTAAAAAGAGGACAAAAAAACACACTTTTATAACAAAAAACCTTGGAAAACAAGGTTTAAAAAAAGCTTTAATTTTTAATCAAGGGATTCACTGTCTCTTTACCAAAACGGGAAAAATTAAACTAAAAAACACAAAGGCCCTTTTTCCCCTAACGGGAAAGGAAAATTTGGAAAATTAAAAAAATTTAATTTTAAAATTATTAAAAAAGAAATTTCCTTGGCCGGCTGAATAGTGGTTTTGAAACAGACCTAACCCAAACTCTCAAATCTCAACTGCCCACATTTTGATACTTCCTCCTAAAATAAAAAACCAAATTAAAAAAAGAGGTAAAGATTGCAAAACCATCAAACCCAAGACTTTCTTTTTTAAGGGAGAAAAATCTCCCAACATCCGACGACTAGCCACTGAAAGGTTTTCCTCACTTCAGGTTTAAAACAGTCAGAACTAATTTTACCCTACAACATCCCATTAACAAAATCCATGCCTCATTAAACTTTATATTTACACGCAAACTGCATTACAACTATCTGCTATCACTGGATAACAAAACAAAAAGGAAAGAAAATATTTTCCCTTTACAATTATTAAAAAATTTGTTGTAAATGTAAATTTATTAATTTTTTTTTTAAAAAATTCTTTAATTAGTTGGATCATTAAATTAAAAAATAAGTAAGTTTATAATATTGAAAAATTTTGTTTAAAAAATTCCTCTTTGCTTTTATCATAAAAATTAAAAATTTTATGAAATTAACAATTTCCAACTTCTGCTTTCTTGTAAATCGAAAGTTTCCGAGAGAAATAACATTGAATTTTAAACAGGACACTGAAACCCTTGGAGTAAATTCTAAAACGCTTTATCACAGGAAAATTATAAAAACCCAATGAAAATTTAACTTTTACAATTTTTTTTATTGTGAGCCATGAGGTTTTAAAACCAAAAAATTTATTTTAAATTGGATATTTTAGACTATTTATCAATTCCCATGCAATTACAATCATATATGAAAAAAGCTTAAGGTTTTAAAAACCAATCAAGCTTTAAAAGAAAGGTTTTAAAGTTTTTTTTAAATTTTAAAAATTTTCATGTTTCAACAAACCGGCCTAAAGGTTTTTTGGTTTTATTTCGGGTGAGATAAAAGGAACCAGAAAAACCATTTCAAACCTTCTGCCCTGTCTTAATTCGCGATTAAATTCAAAGGGATTAAAATGGAACTAAAAATTGCATTAAAAAAAGTCTGAAAAATAAAACAGACCTTGCAATTAAAATTTTTATTTTGTTTGTTAAAGCCCAAAACCGAGTTGCATATGTATAATCTGTTGCACCTTTGCACAACTATCTATTGCACAACTAATCTGTTGTAAATGAATAATCTGTTGCACCTTCACATATTACTATGTATAGATGTGTACATAATGTAGAATGTGTACATACGGTGTATTGGTAACTAAGTATGTCTTTATAGTACACTGTGTGTATTGAGTATATGTATGTGTATGTGTCTTCTGTACAGTCTGTAAATATGTACAGTAAATTATGTATGTAAATTGTTTTTTTTTTTTTTGCACTGTCTGGAGCACGCTCTCAAGAATTTCACTCACCAAGGCACTTGTGCTGTGGTGATGTGACAATAAAAGTGATTTGATTTGATTTGAATATAGGACAGAACACATATGGGGTTAATTTTACCCGGCAAATTGGGTTGTTTATTTAACCCAACATAATTGGGCTGATTTAACCCAGCTAATGGGTTGATTCATTTTTATTATAATACTAGCTTTTTTTTTTTACTGTATACATGAAATAATGTTTACAGATTAACTTAAATCCTCTAAACTTTTGTAAAATATTCCACACAACCACTGGTTTGCATGAAAACTTTATTTTCCTTTATTTATCATTTACAGCCTTGTTCATTTTATGTATACATATTTCCTATTTAAACTCGTTTAACGAACATTAAAAGTAAACATTAAACAGAAGTAATCCACGTGTAATTGTCCAGTCTCTGTTATTCCGTTTCCACCGTAACGGCACTGGCTCTCGTGCCCGAGCTGGAGTCGTGTTCGGCGGGAACTGCTCAAGGCTGAGACCGCCACCCTGCGTTTCACTCATAGCCGAAATATACTGCGACTGCCTTCATAACCTGCCCAAGAACAAAAAGTAAACAGCTCTGAGGACATATTTTAACATCCAAAGTATTTGTATTCTGTATCTTTATGAATAAAATCGTTTATTTTATGCAAAGCATCAGGCTTTTCCATCACGTGAAAAGACCGCGACACTTATTAAAACCTGTTAACCTGCACCCCCCATATTGGGAATCACAGCTGAAAATGACTAACTAACTTAAAATGGTAACAGCTCCTGACTTCAGTGTGCCACACACACAATTTTGGTATCTTTGGAAAGAAGACCCTTTGGCCTTTACTATCCATCATCCAGAGTTGATAATGCTCAAAAATATAAAAAGTTATAGACAATGAAGTGCCTTGATAAAAATTGTACCACACTGAATGTTTTTTTAAATTTCATATAAAAATACATGAAATCAGCCCTGAAGCAATCCAGAAAAGTAATGGGTTGAAAGTCACGTCTCATGAGTTTATATTTCAAATCTGAAGAAGATACCATGAAAAATGAGATTCATGCAGCCATTTTTCTAGTCCCCCCCCCCCCTCTCTTTGAGGAAAAATATTTACAAATTATTGAAGGGTTCTACTACAAACTATTTAGTCTTTATACATGCCACTGCAGTTTTTCAATTATAAAACAGTAGACAGAATCTTAGACATCGTATAAGTGATTTATTTGAGCACTAGAAAAATACAATAATAATTTTTGAGTGATGAAAAAAAAACAATAATAAAAAAAAATTACTTAAGTACATACTGATTTCCTGACATACAGATGCTCCTGCTCATACATTAGTAATCACAGGCTGATGATCATTCATACAGATGCTAATCATACAGATGGCCGCCCAATATAGTCAATATTCACATTATAATGGCCTTTTATATAGACTGCATTCACACTGATATCTGTGAACAGTCAGTAATTACATGCTGATTATCAGCCATACAGATGTTAATCATACAGATACAGGCACATTACCCACAAAACACGCAAACATATATGAAAACTGCTGAAGAAGAAAAAAAAAGAAAGTTATTTGTGCTAAAAAGATCGCTAAGTTATGCCCCATCAGATGACAGGTGCGTCACAGCGTGCGTCACGCGCCGTCACGAGGGAGCGCCAGAATTCAAATAAACAATCTTCCGTGTATCTTTGACTTTTTTTTTTTTGGATGATTTCATTCTGTTTGGGACATTGCCTGCTACAAAATCATGCTGTTTTTTTTACCACCAAGACGCTGTTTTTGAGCGTAATTTGTTCCATAACGGACACAAACAATAACTCTCCCTCAAGAGATGAGACGTAAACAAAGGAATAACGATCCAAATTACAACGTTGTTGTTTCTTTGTACTAAAAGTGCTCGATGGAATGTTGTTCACTGGACCCTTATCTTTCAAACTAAACCAGGATTTACAGCAGTGGATACATTTGAGTGTCGTTATCAGGATGAATCTGGTATGTACTGCGTTTTTTTTATACATGTTTTGATGTGTACTGCTTACACAAATTTAGCAAATACATTCCGTATAAGCTTTCTATCGAAAAACAGCGATCTGTCGTCGATGCTTGAGGCTTAGACCTTCAAAATGATATATAGTTTGTCAAGATTCATTTTGTCCTGTTTTACTTTATCTGTTTGAAAACAATGATGTGTGCAAACAAAGAGCTTTCAGTGGCCGGCGTCCTGGTGCGGGTTAACAGGTTTTAAAGGTGATTCATACCGCGCGCCTGTATGTTGCTCTGCATAAAATTGAAAGCTATACAGCACAGTAACGATTTTATATATAAAATAAAATGTACACAAACCTGTATTTACCGAAGAAATGTTTCAATTCAATGGCACTTTGAACTGCTCTCTCCAGAAGACGACACAAAATCCCCGTGATAAATAACCCAACCGCTGGGTTACGTCTGACCCAGGATCTGAGTAATACAAAAACTACCCAAACATTGGGTTATGTCTGACCCAGGAGCTGGGTAAAACTAAAAAACTACCCAAACATTGGGTTGTTACATTTGACCCAGGGGCTGGGTAACACAAAAACTACCCAAACACTGAAAAAATAACCCAAAAAAATGACCCAAAAGGCTCAACCCAGCATTCGGGTTAAAAAAATAACCCAGGATTTTTTTAGAGTGTAGCTCAACTGGTTCTAGTAACGACAAGGTAATTGCTTAACCTTAAATTTAATGCTCTTAGTCCTCTGTTTATACTTGAATTGAATTTATACTGGAAAGTTTCCCAGCTCTTGACAACTTTATGGCCTGAAAGTGATGCTTTTTGTCTGAAATTTGAGTGGTCGATAAATCTGCACCATCGCCTCTTCAGAGCTTCGCCCGTGGGTGTTGGTCAGCCATGCTCTCCTCTTGATTGTGTTTGTGTGTTTCTTGTGTGCTTGCGGTGTTCTCGGGTTTCCCTAATGGTTCCCATGATGCATTGTGGCTGTGGCGGGGGGAGCTCAATGAGACACATGAGATGCAGCCCAGCGAAGGATATGGCCATCATTGACATCTTCCACAATTCATATCCCCAGCCATTGCAGAGAATGTACACATCAGTAAACACCTTTCCGATTTGTGCATTAGACGCTAACAGCATTAGGAAGTTGGAATCGCAGGTGATGGAACCGATTCTTCCATTAGCGTAACATTTTTGTGCCATTTTTCCAAAAGAACCATTATAGCGCACTCGTTCTCTCTCAATAACCTTTCCTCTTTCCCAGGAGGCTCCAGCCTATGCATGGAAAAACTTTTCTACATAGTTCACAGTTTGTTTGTTTTTTACGATAATCGCACAGAATCAGCATTATTCTGGTCAGAGGTTTGCTCGATATCTTTGTAGAAACTAATTAAACAAAGTCAGTGCATCTGATGTGGATGGATGGCTTTTTAATGATGTCAGCTGAAGTGAATATGCAAGCGTTCCCGCGCCAATGGCAGATTGCAGATTGATTTTCCTAGGGTGTCATTACATATTATTAAAATCTCACGCACCGAGTGAGGAGAACGTTGTTGAAGACACTGGATTAGATTGCGGCATCTTGCAGACATCAGATGGTACATTTAGTCTCCTTCTACAAGGCATCTTCTAGAGTTGTACTTCACCTTTTCAGTGCTCTTCTAACTCACAAAATGTATTTTCATGATATGCATTACTGATGGAAACTTAGTGAAATAGACAAACTAATTAGTGGATAGTAATGAGATTTATGCTGCTACTGGAATTACACAGTTAGATTAAGTGACTGGAGTTCATATTTTCATGTAATGGATTGTAAAATCCCATAGATTTACAGCCATATCTTGAGTTGAGACCAAAATAATGAGATTATTGTCATCTTATATCTGAATTGATGAACATTGACACAGTTATTGAAAGTAATTGATACTGCATTAATGTAAATTTACAGCTGAAATTTAATTAGTTTCATCAACACTATTTTCCTGTTTATTACTGTGACGCTGCTTTTTTATTGTATAAAATTCTGTATATAAATAAATGTGACTTGACTTGACCAGAAGATCACAGAGATGGCATGCATGGGCTAATTCATCCAAAAATGAAACTTCAGTCAGCATTTACATTGCTATGGCACGCTAAGAGGTTGCTTACTGGCCCAAGTCAAAAGAGTCCACCCTTAAAGGCATAGTTCTCCCAAAAAATAAGCATTGTCATCATTTCCAAGATATTTTGCAAAATGAAAGTCATTGGGGTCAAATTTTGTCTTTCTTCAAAATATATTTGACCATGTTCCATAGAAAAAAAGAAAGTCAAATTTTAGAATGACATGAAGGTGAGTAAATTATGGAAAAATGGGTGAACTGTCCCTTTAAGTGTGGACTGTTTTGACTTGGGCCAATAAGCATCCACCTAGCAACCGCATAGCAACGTGCTAAAAACTTTCAGAGCAGTGTCTGAACAGTCAGGTGTTATGGTGGAGAGTTTATTAAAAATGTTATTAAAAATCTAGTTGGCTTTACATTTTATTCATGTTTAGTTATTTATCTACAGAGTATTTTGCGTTCAATGATCGCAAAAAAAAGTCTTATGATTTCATCCTCTTGACGTTGGCATTATGAATATACAAGTGAATGTATCATTTTAATTGCTGCCATCAAGATTTTGCAATCTTTTCAAACAGGATGTTCTTGTTAGTTCTTGTTGATGTTGTATGTTTCAGTCTGTGTAATTGTTTAAGATGTGTATACACAGTATATACACTCTACGTCAAAGCGCTAATTTTTCTTTCATGCATATGAATGGCCTCACAGAGCCGCTGTCCCGTTGCAGGAGCCCGTTCAGTTCATGGGTGTAATGCTACCCCGTTCCTGCAGGCCCTTGGTGCCTATCCGGTCCAGGCTCCGGCTCAGGGTACCATTGATTACCCAGCACAGGCTGGACGGCCCGCGCCAGATAAGAAGAAAGTGTATGGAAACGCCGTCTCTCTGTCGGCCCCTAGTCTATCCTGCTCTGACAGTAGCTGTATCTCAGTCTGAATGATTACATGTGAGGCTATTCATTTCTTTATTTGCATCTACTGTAAAGATGTCGTTTCAGAGTTTTAGTCCTCATATCCGTGATAATATGATATAGCGTGATATCTTTTGGAAACACAAGCAGGTTTATCTGTCAGTGTATTTTCAGCCGTATGAAGTTACCCATAAGCACTTGCAGAGGGTGTTGCAGTGTCACATGATACACTGCACTGACACACTGGCATCAGTTTCTTATTCACTGTTCCGGGATCAGCTAAACAGCAATCATCATTGTTTTAGCATTAGAGATGACCTCAAACCATCAGATACTTCAACTCCCAGTACGATTCATTTTAATGATTTTTAATGAGTTTGGGGTCTGTATGATTTTTTTTTTTTTTTTGAAAAAGAGATGACTACTTTCATTCAGCAAGGATGGATTAAATTGAACAAAAGTGACAGTAAATACATTTATTATGTTACGAAAGATTTCTGTTTAAAATAAATGCTGTTCCTTTCAGATTTCTATTCATTAAAGCATCTGGAAAAATAAAATATATCATGGTTTCCACAAAAAATATTGGGCAGCACAACAGTTTTCAACACTGATAATAATCAGAAATATTTCTTGAGCTGCAAATACCAGTATATCAAAATAATTTCTGAAGGATCATGTGACACTGAAGACTGGAGTAATGATGCTGAAAATACAGATTTGATCACAGAAATAAATTACAGTTTAACATATATTCACATAGAAAACAGCTATTTTAAATTGTAATAATATTTCACAATTGTGCTGTATTTTTTATCAAAGAAAAGAGTCTCAAACATTTAAAAGGTGATGTTTATAAAATGTGTATAAAATGTTTATAAGTATGAAAGTTTAATGCAGAACAACAGATGGTTTGCTTGCCTTGCATTAGTTTTCTGTAAATAATCAATTTCAGTAATTGCATCTCATTTGTGGCAAACAAAAGGAAAGAAAACCACAAATCAGATGCCGTCTTTATCTCATTTGTCTCTCCTAGAGAGCAGTGGCATTAAATGCATCTCAGATGTTTCTCTTAAAATCACATTTCTCAAACTGTGCTCAGATATAGCAAGAATACAGTATGGAATCAAAAGTCTGAGATCCTGAGATAATTCTGAGCTAATATCAACAGATGTCTATTTTTATTTCTGTATTCTTTGGAACAAAGTTGCATATAACTGAGAGTAACATGCAGTGTTTTATAATATTTGATGTTCAAAATGTTGCAGCCGTGATGACCAAACACAACCTGACAATTTAAAAACCTGATGTCACAATTAAAAAGTTGTTTAGAGCGGAACGAAAATGATCTGGTTTTAAACAAAATCTCATTTTCCATTTCAAACAAGCTGAAACCCAAAGATCAACTGAGAGCGAGATGGAGTGAAACAATGTCTCTCTTCGCTCGTCCCCGGGGGAGAAGTGAGACCCTTTTAAGTGCTGTCTCTCTCTTCCTCCTGTCTTCCAGCCCTTCATCCTTCTCTCGGCTCGCTGACATCCTATCAGGCTCAGCGGCACGGCAGTCGATAGCCCATTAGTAAATAAGGGATGCATAATTTATTAAATATGCTTCAGATACATATTTCAGCCTTGGGTTTCCAGTCATATCTCTTTGAGGAGTTTGGCTTTAATTAGGGTCTCCAGCAGGGGCGTCTCGCTCAAGTGTCTGTGAGTAACGGCACTCTGGACTGTCTCTGGTGACAAGGACGTTAAGAGGGAATGAGGGTGATTTGGTGGAGATTTGGCTCGTTGTCAGAGTGTCCTGTCGTTTACAGCCTCTGGTAATAATATACCTGCTCAAACCAGCGCATGTTGGGCTTTAGATGCTGGTGTGCTGCTGTCTGAACCACATGTGTTAACCACTGTAGCTTAAGCAGCTAGACTTGCTTGGTCATGTTAGTTGACCAGCTCTGGTAGATCAGTTTGGCTGGTGTGCAGCACTAACCAGCATAAACCATGGAAATTAATTTCTGGTCTAAGTTGACCTTTTGGTGACACACACACACACACACACACACACACACACACAAAAGTCCAGGTTACATTTAGCTTGATAATGAAAATCAATCAATCAGTCAATACTATTTTATATTCACATTTCTGTAATTGTTGTTTACAGGTTTTTTTTATTATTTAAATCAGTATAAATTAACTCATGTAGTTCAAAGCAAAAAGAAAATACTACTGTTATCTATAAACACTTTACAGTTTCACTAAAATATAAATCCCCCTTTTCAGTTTACAATTTGTTATATATTTTCACTTTACAAAAATGAGATCTGATAAGCATAATCTCACAATATGAAAAATACGAATGATTTAGATTCACATTACTTTAATAGTTTAATGCTTTACTATCATAGTACGAGTTCTTTAAATCAGAAAAAAATTAACTCATTTAGTACAAACAAATTCTACCATTATCTATAAATGCTTTACAATTTATGAATAAATAAATTAATAATAGAATAATAAATATATATATATATATATAATATATATATATATATAAACACACACACACACACACACACACACGCACACACACACACATATTAACTTTACAATAATGCGAATTGAGGAGAATAATGTCACAATACAAAGAAGTCTTAATCCAATAGAATATTTCTTTTCATTTCAAAATGTAATTTCTTTTGATTTTGGAGTGAAATATGACCCACACATATTCTATATACAGTATGTGTTTGTAGACTAGGCACAGTTTTTGTGAGGCTTATATTAATTAATTATAGTAATATGAATGTGCTTTGGCTGTGAATTCCAGTCTTAGTTCATTCTACTTCATGATTCACAGGGAAGATCAGTCCTTTGCCGGCCCCTCACTTTACACAGTTCCTCCTTCAGGCCCCTCATTATCAGGCCACACCGTCCCACATAACCTCTCTGATATCAGCCACAAGTTTAGAAATTTCTCCATCCAAATCTGTTTGAATAGAGTCGACTTACCAGCCGCATTCTGAGTTCTAATACACACATCTTCAAGAATGACCTTTTCTAGGAGTAATTTAAGTACTATTTACAACAGTAGCATTGGGACGTTTGTGATATAATGCTCTTAAACGCCACATGAAGATCATCCCTAATATATTATTACTGAAATTTCTGATAGTCCCAGACTTTGATAATGGCCAATTTTTTTAAAAAAAGTCCATTATTTATTGTACATTTTGCCCTTAGGCTCAAGGTTACTTAGGTTTTTCTTTTTCTAAGTGATCAGACTTCAAGATGGTCACCTCCAGCTAATAAGCAAGAACATCATTATAAAATCATTATAATAAGGAAAGGAAAGGAGGTGACTTGTGGCCAAGTATGGTGACCCATACTTGGAATGTGTGCTCTGCATTTAACCCATCCACGTGCACACACACACACAGCAGTGAACACACACCTGGAGCAGTGGGCAGCCATATTGCTGCGGCGCCCGGGGAACAGTTGGGGGTTCGGTGCCTTGCTCAAGGGTCTCACCTCAGTCTTGGTATTGAGGGTGGAGAGAGAGCTGGTTATTCACTCACCCACCTACAATTCCTGCCTGACCTGAGACTCGAACCTGCAACCTTTGGGTTACAAGTCCGACTCTCTATCCATTAGGCCACGACTGCCCCAATAGTCAGTGTAATAGTTAAGTCAAGTCAAGTCACCTTTATTTATATAGCGCTTTTAACAATACAAATTGTGACAAAGCAACTGCACAATATCAAAATAGGAAAATAGTGTCAATAATGTAAAATGACAAGATTAAACACTCAATTTTCAGTTAAAGGCATTACATTATTGAATTCAGTGATGGCATCGTCCAGCTCAGTTCAGTTCTAAAAGTCTCTGTTCAATGAAGTCGACGATATTGCTGGAAATGAGGTGTCCCCAACTAAGCAAACAACGGCAAGGAACCAAAACTCCATCGGTGACAGAATGGAGAAAAAACCTTGGGAGAAACCAGGCTCAGTCGGGGGACCAGTTCTCCTCTGGCCAGACGAACAATAGTCAGTCTACTTATTTTTCATGGCAGTGGGATTTTTCTATGTTGGTGTAAAGTTGTTGGTTCAAGCTGATATTTCCTCTTTATCTCATAGAAAGCAGAATCTTCTAAACTGTGGAGTTTGTATCTCAAAATGTTAACTTAAAAGTTGAAATTATAAGATAAAATTCAAAATTATGACAAAACGATTATGAAATAAAGTCTAAATTATGAGATAAAAAATCTATTATGATGAAGTTGAAATGGAGATTAATTATGAAAAAAGTCAAAAAGCTGAAATTATGAAATACTGTTATAATTATGACATTAAAAAGTAATAAAAATGCCATAATTATTACAAAACACGTCAAAATTGTATTACTTTTTATCTCATAATTATGATTTTTTTTTTGTGTCATTATTATAATTTACTAAAGCATTTTGTTTTGGAACAGAAGGAGAAATTTTGGAAAATGTTCATGCTTCCCTTCTCCATACAAATAAAGCAGAAATTATCGAGCAGACATTGTTGAGCTCCATAAAAAATGACCAAAAAGCAGTAGTCAATACACTACTTTTGTTGGAAGAAAAGACTGAAATCATTTGAATTTGCTGAAAATGTCCTTCCTTTCTGCTCACATACATTCTAACATGTTAACTTTGAAGTGTTTTAGCTTGAGAAAGAGATTTTCTGACAGATGACTGTTGCAGAAAGCCAACAATCTTCTTGTCAATCACACAGGTATGCTCAAATATGTACGTTTGCATGGTTCCTGTGCATATAATGTTACTTTTTGATTTAAATGGCAAATATTTGGCATATGAAGAGACAGACCATATTTGCATAAATGTCTGATGAATCTATCCAAGATTCACAGAACATGCTCAATTGATGCAGTTAGGCCTTTGAGATGATTTCCAGTAATAATTTATTTATTTTGATTTGAAAAGTTGAGGTTTATGAGTGGATAATGGTTATAGATTGCATTCAATTTTATGAAATTGTGAGGTCTCAGAGGCTGGATGCAGTTTTGCGCCTGCAAGCCACTGAGGAGCAGAAGGCAAGCAAATATTATCTTGAAATCCTCATGTTTCCCAGAAGCTCTCAGTCGAGTCGAGCAGCGAGAACGAGGAACACGTGCTTTCCATTTGAGCCCTTTCACCCCAGCATCAAAGATACGGCATATGCTGAAAGTGTAAACACAGAGGCCCAGCATCCCTCCAGCAGATCATGTGTCCCTCTCATCTCCTCTCATCTGTTTCAGCACCTTCTCCCTCCTCTATGCTGCAGGACTAAAGCTCTGCTAATGCTCTTTACAACTTTTAGAGGTGAAAGACGTGTAGTGTTAAGAGTTAGTTCAGCCAAAAATAACAATTCATAGTTTACTCACGCTTGTGTAGTTCCAAACCGGCATGACTTACTTTCTTATGAAAGCCTATTTCTGCCAAATAAGAGCAAAAACTCATGCTTTGGTAAATCCTAGTTATGATACAGTTATGTCATAAAAAGTCAACATTGTGAGATAAAAAGTACAATGTCATAATTATGACAAAAAGTTTAAAATGACGAAAAAAAATATTTATACAATGAAAAAAAAAAATAATTATGAGAAGTTAAAGTCCAAATCATGACAAAGTCCAAATTATGAGATAAAAACTCATAATTATACCAAAAAGTTCAAATTGAGACATAAGTAAAAATTATGCCAAAAACGTAACTGACATAAGTTGAAATGAGAAAAAAAATCATAATTGACATAAAAGTCCAACTTATGACAAAACGTCTAAATTATGAGATAAAAAGTCATTATGACAAGTCAAAATTATGACAAAAAAACATAATTTTGAGATAAAAAGATATATAATAATTTACTCCAGCATCCCTCCAGCAGATCATGTGTCCCTCTCATCTCCTCTCATCTGTTTCAGAATGCACATGATATAATAAAAAGTGATAAAATTTTTACTTGTCTTTATCAACTTTGTCATAATTATATCTTAATATTTCATAATTTTTATTTAAGTCATAATTACACCACAACATAAAGAAAATAAATAATGATATTTACCTTTTTACTGTGAAACAAGCAAAAACACTGCAGTGCAGATGCCACTTGTTTTGATATTTTGCAGTGATGTTCAGAGCAAATGCAATATGTGAGAATGTTTCTCTAATGTTTTCTCCGTCTGTAATATCCACACTACCGGCTCTGCTCACTGTGTTGTATTTGCATAATGTCTCTGGTGTCTGGTGTCATGGTTCCTCTTTAATTATGACCTCTAGCCCTGACAGGACAAAAAGGGACGAGCAGAGTCCCTTGCGCAACCTTGTGGTTTTGCGATTGTGTGTGTCAGGCTTGAACAAAGGTGCAGAAATGTGGAAGTGAAATGAGAAGTGTGGAACAGTTTGAGGTTTTAACATTTCTGTTGTTTTGAGTTTGACACCGAGCCAGAGTCTCTGGTCAAACCACAGCTCCAATCTATTCTGAAGGTCACCGCAAGTCAAAGGAAGCCACATTTGAGGGAAAGATCTCACTCTGTTTGCTCCATCGCAAAGCAGAATCACAGATGAGATTGTATTAATGTCTCATATGTTTCTCCTAGATAACAAGATTAAATGCAGAGCTTCTCAAGAGAGAAAAAACCAGTAATCTCATGTGTGTCTCTTCTACAGTAAAGAAACATTGTCTCAACTTGAGCTCAGATTTCTCAGCACAAGATCTCAATGTGAACGTGTCAAATGAGCTAAGCTGCTCTATAATCATTTTATAGCTCTAAACTTTTGACAACTAGTGATTCTTATTTCTCCACAGGAATTTTAGGAGAAATATTTGAGACGAAGTTGAGATCTTCTGCATTCCTCTTTGGCTGCATTTTCCCGCACTGTCATGTTTCCTACAATCCCAGTAAACAGAAGAGCTCTGTGTTACCTTGGAGACGATACAGTATGTGTTTGTGTTTGTTGTGTGTTGAAGGTCGGGGTGGTTTATTGTTTATGAGTTTAGTTCAGTTCCGCAAACAAAAGCCGAACGCTCGGAATCATCGCTGGCTTTGTGATGAAAATTCCCTGAGCAATTAAATAAATAGCCATTCCTCAGCGCGCGCGCACACACACACACACGCACACTTTCTCTCTCTCTCTCTCTCTCTCTCTCTCTCTCTCTCACACACACACACACACACACACACACACCTCTCTCTCATACACACACACACTCTCTCTCTCTCATACACACACACACACACACTCTCTCTCTCACACACACACACACACACTCTCTCTCTCACACACACACACACACACACAGCACACTTTCTCTCTCTCTCTCTCTCTCTCTCTCTCACACACACACACACACACTCTCTCTCTCATACACACACACACACACACACACACTCTCTCTCACACACACACACTCACTCTCTCCCTCTCTCTCTCTCCACACACACACACACACACTCACTCTCTCTCTCTACACACACACACCACACTCTCTCTCTCTCTCTCTCCTCTCTCCTCACACACACACACACACACACACACACACACCTCTCTCTCTCATCACACACACACCACACACACACACTCACTCTCTCTCTCACACACACACACACACACTCTCTCTCTCATCACACACACACACACACACTCTCTCTCTCTCACACACACACACGACACTCACTCTCTCTCTCTCTCTCACACACACATACTCTCTCTCTCTCAACACACACACACTCACTTCTCTCTCTCTCTCTCTCTCTCCCTCACACACACCACCTTCTTCTCTCTCTCAAAACACACACAATTCATCCATCTCACTCTCTCTCTATCTCTCTCTCACACACACACACACACACACACACTCTCTCTCACCACACACACACTCACTCTCTCTCTCTCATCTCTCACACACACACACACACACTCTCTCTCTCTCTCTCCACACACACTACACACACACACACTTACTCTCTCTCACACACACACACACACTCACTCTCTCTCTCTCTCACACACACACACACACACTCACTCTCTCTCTCTCTCACACACACATACACACACACACACTCACACTTCCTGTTGTTTAATGGTAACGGTAAATGGTAAGTAATAAACAAAGAGACGACTGAATGCCAGGAGAGTCATTAATGAAGTCCCCTGTGTGTGAGCCAACGGAGCTTCTCTCTTTCTTTCTCCATTTCTTTCTTTCTTGTTTTCTTCTTTCTCAGTTTCTTTCTTTATTTGTCTTTCTTTCTTTCTTTTTCTCAAGTCTTGATTACTTTCTCTCTCTCACACATGCACACATATAAACTCACAGGACAGGGATATTTCTCAGTTGTTGCTCCTTTAAAACCTTGAGATCTTAATTATGTTGCATTTAAGTATCAACTTTGTTTCTTCATAAAAAACGAACCAGTGAGTCACTAGTTGTCATGCCGTAAGAGTATCAGATAAATCTGATTATTTGATGAGAAATGTTTGAGATCTCTGACATTTAATTGCAGACTTTAGTATTTTGAGCAGTTCTGAACACAGTTTGAGACAGTGCTGAAGTCTCCGTACTATAGAGGAGACACATGTGAGGTTACTAGGGTTGTATTTTCTCTGGAGAGTCTCTTTGTTTTCCCTTCAGTCTTGTTGATGTTTAGGATGAACAGGAGACGTCACTGGTGATTTTTCTTTTGTCCAGGCACACAAACGCTCTGATATTCCCTGTGTGTTTCTGTATGGGTGTTTACAGCAGATGAGGTGGACACCATGTGATTTCTCCAAACCAGAGGAACTAATAGCATTGTGTGACTCATAGGACGGTTACCAGCAGCTTAAACTACTAATCAACAACAGGTGTAGACTGATGCGAGTAGTTGCGCTGAGAACAGACTCCATTGTGTTATGCAAACGAGCGGTAGTGTTTTTAAAGCCTCTGCTCTTAATTTGATGTCAAACCGCAGCAGTAATTATTGCATTTGTTTTTTCCTCATGGATTTTACAACCTGTTGTTTTCTGGTGAAAGAGAACAAATTGCATCCATTCAGCTTGCTGAGTGTAAAGTGACTCACGGTCTACACACTCACACTCATTTAGCACAGATTTTACCAGCACGTACAGCACACTGTTTCCCATAACATACGACTTTAAAATAGTTCTTTTTAAAGCTGTTACCCAGTTTTTTGTTCTTTCAGATGCTCTTTAGTTTTAAACCTTTACATAAACAAATGGTATATGTTTAATACATTTATATATTAATAATGATATATCAGATTAGGGCTAATTATTATATAATATTTAAGTAATATATATATATATATATGATAATTATCGATGGATTTAAAACGGTGATCTTAAGTGAATGTAAAAATTGGTTTAATATTTTATGAGAGATGACAATCCAATGATTTAAGTTGAGTATACTCATATATATAAGTGTTGATGTGCTGTTTGTTCGTGTTATGACCCTGGACCATATCATGAGTCAACAGGTTATTGGAATTTTTTAAATTTGAGACATACTCAAAGCTGTCCAAAATAAGCTTTCATTGACAGTAATTTATTATGATCAGTCTTATTGGCAATTACAACTATTTAGAATATCTGTAATCTATGTGCAGAATAAAATCTACATTTGACAAAATAGTTTTTGTACAAATTACTTTATACAATGCTTTTGGTCAATAATTATTTCTGATAAATTATGTAGACATATTTCCAGATAATATTTAAACAAAATTAGATTACTTAATTATCCTAAATGATTTTGAGCATTTAAAGAAAAACAATTAACTATAAAGTATTAGTTGTTACAATCTACAAATAATGTGCTAATTATGTACTGTTTTGTGCTAGGGTTTATGACATGGTATTCATTAAATATGATAGTGTTATTTATATGCTATATGTACAATAAACTTAAATATTACAATTCTTCTAGCAATTTGTTTATAGAGATGGCCATGGTGGCCATAAACAATATTATCCACCATACTGTATTATATATCATATGCTATTAACTAGTAACATATGACAATTCAAGCCATGTGAAATCCTTTCCACGACTAGTAATCGAGATAAGTTATTAATACCATGTACATTAAAAGCATTGGTAATATGAGTTGTTCAATTTTAACATGATCAACTGGTTTGATGTGATGATATATTCCAATAGAATCTGTTCACATCCTTATAGTACTGTAGTAACAGTATGAATATTATAATTTAAAAATGACTGATACTATCCAGAACACCAGTGACATTCTATAATTGTATTTTCAAGAACTCAATTATATATATCTGTATCATCAATTAATCCATTGCTTTTCTTACATATTTAATACTGAATCAACTTGGATTTCTGTGCTAGACACTATTTACCATGTAAGCTGTTATAACTACATGATAACATGTAATTGTTAATTTCACAGTGACTCAGAATTTATGCGATTCAGTAAGACAATTTAATAAATGTATTTGTAAATATGTAAATTACTGTTAAATAAGAACTATTGCATTTGAAATTTTTGTACAGTGATTAGGATACTACCTTTTATTATACTGAAACATATGTCATACATTCCAGTAAGTAGTAAATTAGATTTAGTTAAACTATCAAATGTGTGAAGCAGTTTAAGAGAACAAGTTAACTAAAAGATTAGCTCTGTTACAACTCTAGACAAAGCTAATGTGTAAATGTACTGTAGCTGTTCTGGTTTATGGGAAGGTCATAAATTCATTGTGGTTATTTTATGCTGATTTAGCAGAAACAAAAATTCCATCTCAGTTTGTGTGCTATAGAGATGGCCGTGGGCCCGTGGCCATAAACATAACCACCAACCATTATTACTCATTGCTGTGGTCAACTATCACTAACAATTCAAGCCATGTGAAAACCTTCCCCGACTGACCTCGGATCAGTTTTAATAAGTAATTCAAAATTGGTAATTGGTTTTAAACCTTTACATAAAAATGGTTTATAAGATATATTATTAACATACTTACACATAATATAAGTATTAAAATATTATTTATATATATTAAAATGGCTGTAGTACTATAGTAACACCATGATTTCTATAATTGTACTTATAAGATCAATTTATATATTTATCATCAATTAATCCATTTTTCTCTTACATTTTAACTCACTGAATAATGCTTGTTTCTGTGCTAGACATATTTAACCATGCTCAAGCTTTTTAACTAAATAAATGTAATTGTTTTCACAATGAACAGATTTATGCTGATTCTAAGCAATTTAATGAAATGTAATTTGTAAATATGATTATTTAAATAAAACTATGCTTTGATTTTTTAGAGTGGAAGGATCTGACCTTTTATGTATGACTGACAACTATGCATCACATTAAGTGTATTAGTTTGAGTTAAAACTATGCAAAAACAAAACAAAAGCATGCGCATCACTGGCAAAAGACGGGTGCTCGACAAAAAAAGATAATAAAAAACTAAACAAATGTCAACACACCAAGGCTCCAAAAATGCTCAATTCTGTCACACAGGTGATGTTATGTTAAAACTGTGCAATTCAAATACGTAAATCTTAAATTTAGACCTAAATTTTCCCTCGTCAAGATGCTCCAACAAACAGAAGCCATGTTTTTATTTCAGCATTGGCTTACAGTTGGCTCTGCATATTAAACTGGTTTGATACAGGAAGTATTTTAACATTCTTCACCTTTAACGTATATTGTTGTCGTCATACTTTTTTTCATCTATTTCTCTGCTAACTTCTCTTTTCAGTTGCGGTGAAATAGCTGAGTTCCTCTTTCCAGCAGTCTCATATCAGAAGCCACTCCTATGCAAAACACCAAACATCCATTTGGTGATGCCAGAGGCACAAAAAATGATAAGCACCACCTCAAAGAAATCCCAGAATGCTCTGTGTCGACATTCAAGGCAAGAGAATCAATGTAGTTTATATCCATCCTGGAAACAACAGCCTAAATCAGCCTAAATTGGTTAGCTGTTGTCCTAGTCTGGTAGAGTTGGTTTGGCTGATCTGTTATGAGTCACTAGTCAACCAGCTAAACCATCTAAATGCTAGTCTCGCGTAGCCATCAGTCTGAAGGTCTGGAATGTATGGTAGCTTTCATTGGTCAAGGCCCGCCCATGAGGCCGTTTGACCGACATGTCAAACAACCAATCACAGTTCGTTTCGTTCAGCGTCACGTTTCGGGGCTTGGTGTGTGAAACTCTCTGACGTATTTTAAAGATATAAATATATGAACTTTAAATATTTCACATACTTTTGAAAATCCAGCGTTTAGTTGATCCTGAGAAGCGTTCGTCGTCACAGTTATAAACACGACGGCTTTCTTCTTTCGTGAGGGGGTTTGGCTCCACGGCATCTTTGTTTCCAGGCTGAACGTTAAAGAACGCGACACACGTCTCCCAGAAATCCTGTATAATTCAACCAATCCGATGACGACTTCGACACTCCTGAAGTGTTTTCCAGATAAGTGTACCATATGCATCAGACGTTTAGCCAACGGTCCGTGGTGTGACGTCTGAGGCTGAGACTAACTAAATGCTAACTTGAACAGGCTGGGAGACCAGCTAAACCGGTCTAAACCAGCAAAGACTGGCAAACCTGGACTGTTTTAGGTTGTTTCTTCAGGGATTTCATGCGGAAATGTAGTGTTAATAAAATGTTAAATGTAATTAAAAATTGATTCAATATTGTATGCAAAATTTATTTGCAATGTATTTTCTTGCTTATATATATATATATATATATATATATATATATATATATATTGTATTAAGTAAAAAAATATATGATCAGTGGTAACGTTTTTTTTTTTTTTTTTTATACCAATTTCAACTTCATTTTTAAGTTAAACAAGATTCAACTCAATTTTTAAAATCACTTCAATATAATTTAAATTGAAATGACTTGTGCAGCCAAATTTATTACAATATGAAATTTAAAGCAGCAAATGTACTGAAGTTTTTAAGTTGAAGTACATAGATATGCTTTACTGCTGCGCTTCAAATCAGTCTCTTATGATATTATATTTAAGTTAGTATGCTGCTCTAGAAGTCAGCTGCCTATGTAGACCGTGACAGCAGGCAGTTCACCGGGCAGTTAAAGCTATATGTAATAGTGTGGTTGTTATGATTTGTTTCACATTGATTGATATTTGAAAGATATAATATCTGTCTGTGGCTGAGCTTCATGGGAACTTGTGGTCAGGAGCTCTGTGTGTGTGTGTGTGTGTTGAAATCGTGGGTTTCATCATAGTAAAACAGCCACAGACATTGTTCGCCTTTGTCCTCTTTGCCATCATGGGCAACCGCTTCCACCACAAGCTGCTGCTTTCCAACACACCGCCGGCTGATCTCAGATCATATCGACCGTCCCAAACGCCTGCTCTTCCAGTTCAACATCTGATCTGAGATCAGCCGTCCTCTCTTCAGCCTCACGGTCAGTTCGTATGTGAAGTCATGGCTTACCCTAGATAAGGCACTAACTTTACTTATCAATTATGAAGCAAAGCGTAGAGGAAAAACACACACGGCTCTCTCCACTCCACACTGTCCTCTCACATCCCCATCATCTGTCTCTCCTCCGGCCCTCACACTATTAGTGCTGTGCAGCCAGACTTTAGCAGCTTGTTTTGCTTTTTAGAGGAGAAACATCTGTAATAATAGACCAGTGTTCTTATTGTTAGCTAAAACTAAAACTATTAAAAATGGTTTTCATTCATCAAAATTAAGCTGAAGTAAAATAAAAAAATATATAAATGTTAGATGAAAAACTTAAATGAATATTAGAATTGTTGCCTTGACAATGAACTGAAATAAAATGAGTTTTAGTTATAAAATGAGTAAAACTACAACTGAATTAAAAAAATTAATTAAAATCTGAACAGAAATATTTGAAAAGAAAAAAAACAACCTAATACAAATTACAAATGCACAACAAAAAACTTTAACTAAAATTAACGTGAGAACTAAAATGATTCAAATTCAGAATATGAATAAAAAGTATAATAATACAAAATAATAATAAAATATAAACTCTTGAAAAAAAATTATGATGAATTACAAAGATTAAAAAATAATTTATTATGAAGTTAATATAGAAAATATAAATATTATACAATTAAAACTAAAATAGTTTTGCTAATTGAAATACAGCTGAAATAAATTATAAAATATTTTTTTTAGACATGTTGCCTTGGCAACCAACTAGTGTTGTTTTTGGCGTCCTGTTTTAATTTTAGTTTTAGTCTAGTCTTTGTGTGAAGCTGTCATTTTAGTTTTTATTAGTTTTAGTCACGTTCATACTCTTTTTAGTCTAGTCAAGTTTCAGTCAACTAAAAGTCTGAGCATTTTAGTCTTATTTTAGTCAGAATTATCCATGACTATTTTCGTCTAGTTTTAGTCGACGAAAACTGATGACATTTAGTCTAGTTTTAGTCAATGAAAATGGTATTTTAGTCTCTTTTTATAATGCAATTCTATTTAACCCAGTCATAGTATAAGTACTAGTCGACAGACGAAACCAACATTTTCTTTTTAGCAACCATTTCAAACAAGGTTATCTTATTATATTATTGTTACCTTATTAGACTCAAGAATTCATCCATTCCAGACACGGAAGACGCTCTGATTTGAATTTACATTTATTTTACCAACCAAACATGTTAGAAGTACAAACACTAAATTTAAATAAATAAAAACAATAAATAAAATAAAATAAATAATATAGCATCACATGACAATGCCAGAAAAAAAATTAATACATTCAAGTTTAACAAAGAGAAACAAGGTGCTTGAATGCTCGAGCTACAATAACATACTAAAATGTGTGTTTCTGTTACTTGTATTGCTTGTAAACTGAAGTCAGATGAAGCCGGCCATCGGTCTTTCTCTGTCAGACTTAACTTTGTTTGTTGTCATCTTCTAAATAATGCCACGAGTGGAGCTTGAGGAAGTGACGTTGCCTGCGTCTGCGAAGAGTGTTGCCAAGTCTGCGGTTTTCCCGCGGAATTGGGCTACTTTAACACTGTTGCCGCGGGTTGTTTTTCATGTCCGCGGGTTGAAGCGACCCCAATAACTTGATATTTAGCCCATGGAATGCGAACTTTACCGGGGAACCCCCCTCGAAATGCGATTGGGCTAGTTTTGAGTAGCAATTGGGAGGGTTTTGTTGCGAAAACCTGGCAACCCTGAATCAGCCCCTGAAGTGAGACACAGGAAACAGAAATACTGCAAAATAATAATAATAACGCGACAAAACGAGACAAAATAACATTATAACATTTCGTTTTGTCTCGTTTTGGTCAACAGAAATTAAGAGACATTTTAGCATAGTTTTTATTTTGTAAACCACATTTAGCCTCGTTTTTATTCATCAACGATATTGCATTATACATTTAATTATAGTTATCGTCACATGACCAGCATTTACGTTGCGTCTCGTCTCGTTTTTGTCACGTGATAAAGGTTCGTTGACGACGATATTTAGTCATACTTTTCGTTGACGAAAGCAACACTACAACCAACTGATATAAAATAAGTTTTAATTGAAATATGACTAAAGCTTCAACTGAAATAAAAATAATTTAAAATCTAAATAGAAATATTAAAAATAACAATCTAATACAAATGACAAATGCACAAAAAAAGCTTAAACTGAAAGTTAATTCAAAATATTAATACATACTATAATACTAAATAATACTAAAATTACTTTTGGAATTTATAATGGATTTCATATTTTAATATGAATAAAGTTAGAATTGAAAAAATATATATTTTCTTTTTGATTCATGAAATTAATATTGAAAATATGAATAATTATTATAATGGTATATAAATAATACTAAAATAACACTGTAATAGGCACGAGTGGAAATTTGTAGAAATTTGTGTAAACTTTGTTTAGAATTTATTTCCATCCAAAAGTAATAAGCACAGATTATTTCCCAGACTTAGTTTCAAAATCCTTCAAACAAAACTCATGATATGGTTGATGGACGGTCAGTTGGTAGAGTCTTTCCACAGACTTGGATTAAACACTACTGTTTATATGTGATTGTTGATTTATAAAGGCACGTGTGTGATGTCACCCTGATGACTCCTGGGTAATTGACGTATCAGTAAACGCATCAGTCCACGGGACGTTCTTTCTGTTATGGAAATCATCGCTCACAAAGCGTCTTTTCTGTCCAAGTTAACATTCAAATTAAGGTGCTTCTCTTTGACTCCTTTTCATTCAATGTCTTTTATCTCTCTTTCTTCCAACAGCCTTTTATTTTTCAGACCAGTTGATGTAAGTGAACTTAGACTGAAGTTTCTGAAATAGACTCTCTGTCTGTGGCTGTGTTCTTAGGTGGAAGTTGATTTACCTAAAATGAGATTACAAATGCAAAGTAAGAGTTTATATTAGCATGGTTCAGCGTGTGAGGAGCAGTGAAAATAGCCGTGCGTTGCTTACGCTTGTGGTGTGAATGCTGTAACCCGTTAATATGAGCGGGAAACGTGTTGTCTGATGCTAGATGTGTGAAACAGGCCTTTAAACATGCAACATAATGTGACGGTGTAGCATGCTACTGTTTGAAGTGTTTAATGTCGGACGATGCACACTGTTTTATAATACTTTGTCAAATAATATAGGCATTCTGTCTAAAGCACCATTTTCAAACTCAATCTTTGTTAAGAATTGATTTAAATCATTTTCACACAAAGTCTGTGTGCATTTCACTCTTTATTTAGGTTATACATATTTTATTATGTATTTCATATTTGAAAAAAATGAGTTTGTGGTACATTTCATATTTTTTTGACAATTCAAAGCTTATGTGAAAGTTTAATTTAACAATGGATTTCATATATTAAGATTGAAACACTTTTTATGATTTATGAGTTCTTTTTTTTTTGGAAAAAGTTTGAATTTATTTAATTTTATGTTCTTCTTTAGAAACTAATTGTTTTCTCCCCTTTTTTCCTTCATGATGGTTTTCATATTTTAATATTAAAATCTTGAAAAAGTGAATTTATGATGGATTTCATATTTTAACATGGGAACTCTTGTAAGTTTATGGATTTTGTATTTTAAGATGGAAATTCTTGGAAGTTTGAAATTATTATGGATTTCAAATTTTAACATTGCTACTCTTGAAAAGTTTGAATTTATGATGAATTTAATTATTTTAGATTGAAACTCTTTAAAAATTTTAAATATGATGAATTTCATATTTTAACACAGTAACTCGAGAGGGAAAAAAAGTGTACATTTATGATGGATTTCATATTTTAAGATTAAACCTCTTGAAGAATGTATGAATTTATGATGGGTTTCATATTTTAAGATTATACCTCTTGAAGAAAGTATGAATTTATGATGGGTTTCATATTTTAAGATTATACCTCTTGAAGAAAGTATGAATTTATGATGGATTTCATATTTTAAGATTAAATCTCTTGAAGAAAGTATGAATTTATGATGGGTTTCATATTTTAAGATTGAAACTCTTGAGGGAAAATGTTTGAATTTATGAATTTCATAAAAAATATTGAAACTTTAAAAAAAAACAAAAAAACATTTGTGCTGAATTTAATTTTAACACCTTGGAAATTGAAAGTCTAATTTAGGATGGTTTTCAGATTTTAAGATTGAAAAAAAGTTAGATTTTATGATTGATTTCATAATTTAAGATTGAAACTTGAACAACGCTTGATTTAATGATAGATTTAAGATTTGAACTCTTGGAAGAAGGTTTGAATTGAAAATCTGCTTGAAATAAACTCCTATGACATAGTAGCTGAAGCATCGTCCATATCTTACATTCTGAGCAGACTTGTTCCCTGCTTTATGAGCAGGTCTCAGTGATGTCAGCTTCCGTCTCCTCAAACAGGATCCCGCACACCTGCTAACTGCTTCATTAGCTCACATTACAGTGTGCTTGGAGGCACGTCTGTCTGTAATTAACCTATAGCTGGCGTTTGTGCGATTGTCTGCGAGCGTGTGTGTGAGCGTGAGCTGTAATTAGGCCGCCTTTGACAGCGTGGTGATCATGTGTCAGTAGTTTGAGGCGTGCTGTAATTACCATGTGCATGATCAAGTGTCATGTTCACTGTGAGTGTGTGTGTGTGTGTGTGTGTGTGTGTTTAGAGCGAGGCGCTCAGTAATTAACATCTTTGATCTACTAGAGAGAGAGTACTAGAGTAGGAGAAAGTAGGAGAGAGATAAAACAGGTGGCTCAAGAAGAGCAAACGGTGTCTTTTTACCGCACTAATACACACCCACCGACCCGCACACGTTTACTATTATATCAAGATCATCATTGAGTTAGTTGGAATTCAAATTATTGTAGAGTTAAACGAACTCTGACCTTAAATGCATTTAGTACATTTGTACATTTAATAATAATAATAATAATAAAAACATGTACAATAAAATACTACATTTAGTACAAATGCATTCCATCTGTACACTGAAAATAATTTGGTGTAAAAACAAATTTCACTCAGAAATGCTAGTAAATTTCACAAACAATTGAAAAAAAGTAGCACTTAGAATTAAATGTGAAATTTTGAAGTAGAATTTTTATTATTTTGTTGTAAAATGTACTCACTTCATTTTTTTATTTTATTTACAAATTTATTTACAAAAATATATTTTTTTTTAAAAAATGTACACTACCATTCAAAAATTTGCAATTAGTATTTTTTTTGTCAGTAAGTATTTATTAAATGGGTCAAAAGTGACAGTAAAAACATTTACAATGTTGCAAAAATTTATATTACAAATAAATGCTGTTCTTTTTAACTTTCTGTTCAAAAAAGTATCACAGTTTCCACAAATATATTGGGCAGCACAACTGTTTTCAACATTGATAATAATCAGAAATGTTTCTTGAGCGGCAAATCAGCATATTATTATGATTTCTGAAGATCATGTGACACTGAAGACTGGAGTAATGATGCTGAAAATACAGCTTTGATCACAGAAATAAATTACATTTTAACAGATATTCACATAGAAAATAGCTATTTGAAATTGTAATAATATTTAAAAAATATTACTGTATTTTTGATCATAAATGGCAGCTTTGATGAGCAGAAGAGACTTCAAAAACATTGTTTCAAAACCATTCCAAAAATCTCACCGACCCAAACTTTTGAACGGTATCACTCTCAGAAATAAAGGTACAAAAGCTGTCACTGGGGTGATTAAAAGCTACTAATATGTACCATTTTGGTAGTAATATGCACTATTTTGGGGTAAATAAGGTACAGAGGTGTACCTTTTGAAAAAGTGCCAAACCAATGACAACTTTTGTACCTTTTTTTGTGATGTGAATGATGTGAGTGATGGTGAATATGATGTTGACAGTTCATAAAACACCGTTAAACTTCATGCAACAGTCAGACATCAGCGCTCAGGAACTCAGAATGACCTCTGGAGCTGTGGTCATTCAGTTGTGTTAACTTCTCGTTTCACAACTCAACAACAATCTTGACACAGACGTGACCTCTAACTGTGTTGATGAGGAAAAACCCAACGCTTGTTAACATTGTGGTGGTTTTACTTTAAGACGCCGTGTGTGTGGGGTCTTTACCAGCTACAACCAGGCCAGAGGCTCCGATGTCAAGGGCAGCAACCTTTGACCCCATCTATAAACCACTGAACCGCGGCTCTAATGGCTGGAGGTCGAGGGGTGCGATTGTTGTAGCTTGCGGTGCGTCTAAATTTAGATCAACTTAAACACACACATGCAAACACAACTTCAGCTGATTAGCATTGAAGCTGTGACTAACGCTAATATGAACTTGCCCATTTTGTCCTGAAATGTAAATGAACAAACTTACTTTAAGAGGAATATAAATAAGCATAAGTGCTTATTAAGGTGATGACAGCATGTGGAGAGGATTTGTTTGTTGTGTGTGTGGGGTCAGAGGGTTTGACGAGGGGAAAGCAGATAATTGGCCCCTTGTGGATCAGCCTAAGAGCAAGAAAAAAACATTAAGACTCTTACACTCCTTTCATAAGAATTTTCTTACATCACTTTTGCTTTTTTAATGCATGTGTTTTATGTATGAAAAGAGATGGCATTGTCTGCAAATAGTGCACACTTTGGTGTCTCAACATTTTAAAAAAAAGGAAGAAAAAGAATAAAGGAAAAATTCTCTCTTTTTTTGTGGAATTTTTTTTAATGTAATTTTATTTCTTAAATGTATTCATTAAATGTATTAATTTATTTATTTAGTTATTTTCTTTTGTTTAAGTTTAACCTAATTATCATGTTTTTGAGAACTTTTAAATGTAATTTTATATACTTATGACTTTGTTTTTATTTGTTTAACTGTTTTTGTTTTAAATGTATTTTTTTATTTTATTTTATTATTTGTTTATTTAGTCTTTTGTTTATTTGAAATGATCTGATTATGCTTTTTTTGTTGTAAATATAATGTAATTACATTTAAATATTGTAAAGAAATATAATTGTATTTATTTATTTACTTTTTATTTGTTTATATGTTTTTGTTGTTGTGAGAACTTTTATTTTAGATTAGATTAGAATTTTGCAGTATAAAAATTGTGATTTTGGCCTGTCCCACAACTAAGGAGATCTTGCCAAAAATTTAAATCATATAGCAGTGTCATAATCATTGCAATCATATTCAGTAATGACATCTCTTGAATTCATGTTCAATTCATTGATTCATATAAAAAAAATATTGCCAAAAATCCAAATTTCTCACGTTGCATTCAACAAAGTTACTGTAAGAAAAATGATAAAATAATTGATTGGATAAATGCATTTTTTAAATATTATTTATTGGAAATATCTTTAATTATAACATAAGCATCTCCTGATAACAAATGCATGATCATCTGCTGAAAAAAGAAAAAAGAAAGGTTTCCTGTTGTGGAAAGTGGTATAATATATAAACTAAGCAATAGTGTTTTATTAGCGGCACAGGGGGAGCCGTTCAGATCCTCTCTGTTTTTACACATGCTGCAGTGGGACTCTTAGGGGTCGCTAACGTTTCCTCCTAACGAGGAGTTAACGATCGGACGGCCCCCGATGGATCTGCCTGCTGCTTCCATAAAGCAACAAATCCATCATCTTCATCAGCGTTAGGCTTTAAACCAATCACCTGCTGAACAGTGTTATCAACACGCCCGCCCACCGCGGTAAAAATGGCCATCTAACTCGTTATTATACAATTCTTTTGCAACAGCTAACGCAGAAGATGGTTTACAATTTGTAAATCGTTAATGGGTGATTTACAGCGTTTATTAGGGGAGAAAGATGCGTTAGGAAGTCCATTAAAAATGGAGGCAAATATGGTGTTCTTTTCTTTTCACAACAGATGAATCATTTAGAGAAACAGCTGACAGAGCATTGTAAAAAAACGAAATAAGCTAAAATAAAGCTAATTAATAAGTCAAATGAGATATTTCTAATAGCCTAGTAGTTTCTTCTAGACAGCAATGAAGTTAAATAGAGAGCAAATTGAGAATTTTGGTTCTCAGATTATTTTTTTTAGATTTAATAAATAAATAAATAAAATTAGTTAATGAATTTTATAGAGCTGGCTGTCTGGTGCAGTCTTAACAACCTGGAGCTTAACACGCTCAAAACAGTGGAGATGATCGTGGACTTCAGGAGAAACCCCCCTGCTCTCCCCCCACTCACCATCATGAACAGCACGGTGACTGCAGTGGAGTCATTCAGGGTCCTGGGCACCACCATCTCCCAGGACCTGAAGTGGGACATTCACATAGACTCCATTGTGAGAAAGGCCCAGCAGAGGTTGTACTTCCTTCGCCAGCTGAGGAAGTTTAACCTGCCACAGGAGCTGCTGAAACAGTTCTACTCTGCCATCATTGAATCCGTCCTCTGCACATCAATAACTGTCTGGTTCAGCTCAGCTACCAAATCTGACCTCAGAAGACTACGGAGGGTAGTCCGGACTGCTGAGCGAATCATTGGTACAACCCTCCCCACTCTTCAAGAACTGTACTTATCCAGAGTGAGCAAAAGGGCTGAAAAAATCACTCTGGACCCCTCACATCCAGCACACTCCCTCTTTGAACTGCTGCCGTCTGGTCGACGCTACAGAGCTCTGAGCACCAGAACGACCAGACACAGGAACAGTTTCTTCCCTCAGGCAATCCATCTCATGAACACTTGACATTAAACGTGGAACACACAACACTATTTACATTATTTATTCACCACACATACTTATTTTTTCATTTCAATTTTGCACATATCAGACCTGTAAACACATAATTGTCTATATTATATATTGTTTTTGCTATTTTGTACATTGCCTATTTTTATATTATTCTTTTATTATCTGTGTCCTGTCCTGTTGCTGTCATTCTGTTGCACTGTGGAGCTTCTGTCACTATAACAAATTCATTGTATGTGTAAACATACCTGGCCAATAAAGCTCATTCTGATTCTGATTCTGAATAAATTACATGTAAACAACAACAAAACATGAACATTAAAGTAAACAGATGAATAAACAAATAAATAAAAAAACATTTAATCAATACATTTAAGAAATACATTTACAAGTTCTCACAACAGCAAAGTGAAAAAGGCATTATTTGTTAATAATTTTGGCAATGTTCACTCAAAAACTGAAGTGCGTAAGCTCAGATCAATGAGGCCTACGATCAGTCGGTTCCAAAAAGAAACACAAAACCTGTGCTAATTGAAAGAAAACAAGTTGACAAAATTTTTGAATTTTAGTAAGCTTTAGTCCAATGCAATAACTAGCATTTTCAGGAAAAATAAAATACTCTCTGGATCAAAAAGAAATGCGAACACACCATGATGGTTAAATGAGCAACTTTTGAGCAATAAAAAAGTTTTTCTTAGTGAACTTGTTATTTTTTGTAACTTGTTAACAGTTTAAAAGTTTCCTTTACTTCTCATATGTAAACTTTTTGTATTTTTTGGTATTTGTTAGCTTTCTTATTTATTTAGCATCTTTTAATTACCGAACCGGACGCCGTGTGTCAGCGCTGTGTGCTCTTGCAGTAGTTCATGCATGGCTGTGTGATTTTAAGGCTCTGATGGGCTGACATACAGAAGAGGGGTCAGAACCCTCTGTCACGCCATTTGCCTCGTATACTATACTAATTAGCAGATTAAACACCATCGATAACGCTCAGTCCATTAATTACTGCCGGCTGTTGTGGAGCTGTATGCAGCGATGAGCAGAGGATGGGGTGGGGGGGTGTGAATTGATCATGAAGATAGATTCAGTTTAATTGAGATAGAAGAACAATGCGTTTCTCAAAGGCCTTTGTAATGATCAGAGATTGTTGGGCTTATTAGCTGTAGGTTGTGAGTAAATTGGGGACTTTTTGCATTAGTTTTTTTGGGAATGAAGATGGGAATAGAGGGTTTCACAAAAGGTTCTTCGTGGTGAAAGAAGGTTCTTCAGATTATCAAAAGGTAAGAAAGAGATGCTTCTTTAAAGAACCTTTGACTGAATGGTTCTTTGTGGAACCAAAAATGGTTCTTCTATTACATCGCTGTGAAGAACCTTTTAAGCGCCTTTATTTTTAATAGTGTTGAAAGAGGGTGAATAGGATGTCCTGTCTGTATCTAGTTTTTATCTCAGATTTGCGATATACAAATTCAGAAGTCAGAATTTTTTCCCTCACAATGCCGAGTTTACATCTTGCTATTCCAAGTTTATACCGCACAAGTCAGAACTGTGAGGAAAAAAAGAACAATCTTCCATAACAACCAAATGTGTTTTTATAAATCTATAAATATGAATCACAATAACTTTGGAAAATGTAGTTTTTAATATACACTACAGTACAAAAGTTTAACAAAAAAAATAAGAATGCTTTTATTCAGCAAAGATGCATTAAATTGATCAAAAGTGACAGAAAAGTAAATATATTCAAATAGTACACAGTTATTTTAAATTGTAAAAGTATTTCACTGTATTTTTGATCAGATAAATGCAGGTGGTCAGCAGGAGAGACTTCTTTCAAAAAATGATCAAATCTTACCGACCCCAGTCTTTAATTTAATCAAAAGTAGTTGCTCAGCAACAGATTTTTCGTGTTTAATTATTTTTAAAATTGTACTTGCATCCTTGTGTTACCGTGCTGCATGTTCATAAAATCATGGTAATTCCACGGTACTCTTTGGTACTTTTTTGGACTAAATCAGACCAGGTGTTCCAGTCTCTCCCATACTGAAGGTTGAGTGAATGTTTCCAGTATGCGGTGTGTGTGTGTGTGTGTGTGTGTGTGTGTGTGTTTTGTAGGGAGTGTGTGGTGAGTCTGCTAAATACATTTCCTGGAATGATGAGAAATGTGTGTGAAAACATTCACATCTGTCTGCGAGCATCTCGATTTAGTGTCGTCCCTCACATACACTCGGGAAAACTCGAGTGCACGTTTAACTGCTGCTCTAACACACACACACACACACACCATCAAACAGATGTTAAACAACATTCTTACAGTCAAAACACCCTCTGTGACAAACACACACACAGCAGTCATCTGTGTTTCAAGGCCTTGATTCCGTTTCAAAGCACCAGTGAACGGTTTCAGAGAATCGTCTGTAAGCCAGAAGCCAGTCTTGTCAGCCGGTGTCTCATCACACACATCTGCTCCAGCGTGGCTCAGTGATCGCTCAGCAGCAGTTAGACAGATAAAACACATATCACACACGTCTGTGTGTGTTTGTCATGGCAAGCATGACAGAGTAGACGAGGTATTTGTGTGTGTGTGTCATTTCAGGGTGACCTTCTGTCGTAAAAAGCTCTATTATGATGAAATGTGAGGTGTTTTGCACAGAACAACGTGACGTCTTTTGGACAGAAACTGCGTATTTGAAAAGAAAATATAGTGACAATTGGACTTAATATGTAAGTGTGATTGCTGATGTCACTGAAAGTTGTTTCAGACGTGGAGGAAGTTTCATTTTAATGAAACATGATGAAGCCAAACATTTTTCTTTAGAATAGCATTCACTGATGAATCATTCAGAATGAGACCAGGAACATGTATAAATACAGTTAAATAAATCCAGAACAAGTAAATACAGTCAAATGTTAATTCAGCACAGGTTAAATATGTCCTCTGTGTCGACTGATGTTTGCACATCTCAGATACTGAATTACAGTTTCGGGGATTCTGATTCATTTCTGAATCGATTCATCCAGAAGATTTGTTAGAATTAATCAGTTTAAAGCAATGCTATTTTACTATCATTAATATAATATAGTATTTATTCATATTTTGAATGTACATCATACATCATCTTAATTTAAAAATATTTTTGTGCTTTTTATTAGTTTTTAATACATCTATTTAGTTTTCATTACATTTTATTTCAGTTTTAGTCTTAGTATTTTTTAAACTTCATCTTTAAATGAAACTGAATTAAAATAAAATATGAAAAAAAAAATCACAAAATGTTTATTTTATTGCAATTACTGTAACATAAATTACTGTGTGTGTGTGTGTCTGTGTGTGTGTGTGTTGTGTGTGTGTCTGTGAATGTGTTGTTTTTGTCTTGTGTGTGTGTTTGTGTGTTCTGTGTACTACCTGTCGAAGTCGTGTCTGTTGATCGTGTGAATGACTTTTTACATTATGTTTGTGTGGTTGTAATACTTGTAATGTGAAATCTGTGAATGTGTAATAGACTGTCCATTTGTTGTCTGGCTTGTGTGCTGATTTGTGTGCTTGTTGTGTTGTGTCTGTGTGTGTGTGTTTGTGTCTGTGTGTGTGTGTAGTAGTGTGTTGTGTGTGTGTGTCGTCCTGTGTGTGTGTGTGTGTAGTTTTATTGAAATGACTTGTATTTATCAGCTACTATTTTTTATTTTTGTATTCTTGTAACTAACCCTTTACAGCAAAGCAGTTCAGTTAATGAAAAAAATACTATTGAAATGAACTATTGTTACTAACAAAAATTAATAGATTTGTTTGCAGTTGATAAATAACTATTAAATTGACAAAATCTAGAGAAATTTCAACAATAGAACTTCATTGAAATTCAACTTCAAATTTCAACAATAGAACTTCCCATTTTATTCCATGGCTATGATGGCTGATATTTGGCACTATTTGATATTTGATCTTTGATTTGATATTTGATCATATGTTTTTAAATAAGTAATTATTATATTTTCCATCCAGTTTGTTTTTGCTTTACAATATCGAGTGATTGTTTTCCATAATAATTTGTTTGCATTTTTTCCGGGGTTCATGCGATGTATGGTTCAACTGAATTGCTTTGCAGCTGCTTTAAATCACTGTAAATAAGTAAGTTTATGTTAAATGCAAAAAAATCAACAGTAACTGAAATAAAATAAGTTGGTTAACTTAACTAAAAAACTAAAATAAGTTTTTTTAAAACAGTTTATTTTAAAGATGAAGTTTTCAAAATACTAAGACGAAAACTGAATAAAATTTAATGAAAACTAACTAACTAATTAACTTAAATATTTTATTATTTTATTATTTTAACTATTATTAAAAAGTTATTAATTTAGCTTGAAATATGGCCTGGACATGTTCTCGGCAGGTTTAATGATTCACCCACATGCTCTGAAACAAAAGAACACTTCATTCATTATGTTTTGATGTATTGTGTTCTTGTAGCAGGGAATACCTGATTTCACCAGCCTGTCTGGGTGTAATCATATCATTCTGAAGCGCACTGTGTGGGTGAGAAGCACGTGTGTGTGTTGTGTGTGTGTTTGATGATTATATGTTGATGGGTCAATGGTCAGAAATGCTGTCGTGTCCCGGGGGTCTCAGTGACTCATGGATGTTTGAGGATCAAAGCGCTGCCGTTGTCTTTGTTACGAACACAAAGCTTTCTCCTCGTGTTGCTTCACCTGGTGTCATGTTTCACTGGCTGCTGGGCCGAATGCCAAACAATGACAGTTATGAACATTACCGTAGTACTTACATACAGAAAGATATGTGCTGTTTCTCTCTGTCTTAAATCTGTCTTTAATCTTTCATTCTTTCATTGTTTGCTCACACACTCACACACTCACACACAACATACACACACTTACACATCACTTATTCGAATCAGTCATACACACACACACAAACAGTCACATTTCACACAACACAATCACAAACACACACACAACACACACACTCACACTCACTCACTTGTTGCTCATCTTAAGCATATTCTAGGTAATCAGTCACAGAATCGACCTCCTGCTGCTCTACAGAATTACAGCGGCCCGAAAGTATGGAAGCCATTTCTGCCACGGAATAAAAAAGGTCTTTGTGACTTTTTATCGCATAATTCAGCCTATTCTTCTTGCAATTTCAAGTTTACACCTCACAATAGTTTTTTTTTTTTTTTCACAAATCAGACTTTTTACAGAATTTTTTCTCACAATTCAGGCTTTTTTTCTCTGAATTCTGAGTTTGTCACAGTTCTTTCTTTCTTTATTTATTTATTTTTGCACCACAAAATTAAAAATTGAATCTTAATTTCAAGACATTTGCAAGTTTACTATCTCAAAATTATGCATTTATACCCTTTAATTTTTTTTTCATCCTGTGGCAGAATCAAGCTTCCATATAAAAGATTATTAAACACTTTAGTCATAGTTATTTATCTCTGAATGTCATTTTATTAGATATAAATGATCAAATCAAGTGTAATTTATTGTACAGAAAGATTCACAAACACACTTTACTATCAAAACAATTCAAAGTTTGTTGGGTTTAAATGCTAAAACAATAGATGTGTTGAGGATGAAGATAGTCAGTAACATGTTTGTTTGTGGTTAATGGATCGTGTTATAGGAAAGGAAAAGGGAAAGTGAAGTGGTGTGTGGCCAAGTATGGTGACCCATACAAATCGGCAATTTGTGCTCTTGACAATTTAACCTCATTCCAAGTGTTACACACACAGTGAGTGAACATACACCTGGAGCAAGTGGGCAGCCAATTGCTGCGATGCGCCCGGGGAGCAGTTGAGGGTTCAGTGCCTTGCTCAAGTTTGTGTTTCTCAAACCTCAGCTCGTGGTATTGAAGATGGATGTTAGAGTGCTGGTTATTCACTCCCCCCACCGACAATCCCTGCCGGACCTGAGACTCGAACCCACGACCTTCGGGTTACAAGTCCAAAATTCTCTCTATCCATTAGGCCACGACTGCCCCATTATAATGATCTTCTCCACCTGTGGTCCCTCTGCAAGGACACATGTGTGAACTAAAATCACTAAAACACCTGCTGATTCAAAGATACTGAGACAAAATTACATTAAAACACTTTTAAGTGTGACTTAAGTGTTCAAATAGATTTTAACGCTTCATGTTTTATTAACTGAAGATTCCTGTCATGCTCTGTTAAACCGCATCACAGTCAGGTACTGTCTGCCAAGCAGCGCTGGGATGTTTTCCCCATTATGTTTAACTCTCACACTGTGTGTGTGTGTGTGTACGCGTTTTTGTGACAAATCAGGACATAAATGTGTATAATGACACAGGTATGACACAGGTATTACAAGGTGAAGGTGACTTTTCAGGACATTAGAGCCCATGTCCCCACTTTTCAAAACGCTTATAAATCATACAGGAGTGAGGTTTTTTGGTGGAAAGTAGAAATGCACAGTCTCCTGTGAGGCTAAGTTTAGGTGTAGGGTAGGTGTAGGGCAATAGCACATACAGTTTGTACAGTATAAAAACCATTACGCCTATGGGATGTCCCCACTTTTCACAAAAACGAGCATGTGAGTGTGTGTGTTTGTAACAATTCCAATGCCTCAATTTGCTTTTTTTAGTGTTTTCAGCAGCAGTGAAGATAAAATAATAAAATAAACAGATTTTTATCACTCTGTATTAAGGTCATGGTTAAATGCCATAGTTTTGTTTGTTTTTTCATAACCAGCTGTGTTTCAGGAATATCTGTTTATGTTTACTGATTGCATGAGATTTCTTGACTATTTTTAACACATATGCATTACCGTCAGGATTGTTTTTAAAGCAATTAATACTTTTGTTTATCAAAGATCCTAAAAAAATAAGTACTACAATGTTTCCACAAAAACATTGGGCAGCACAACTGTTTTCAACATTGATAAGAATCAGAAATGTTAGCATTTAGCATATTAGACTGATTTCTGAAGGATCATGTGAGTAATGATGCTGAAAATTCAGTTTTGATCATAAATAAATTACATTTTAACGTATATTCACATAGAAAACAGCTATTTGAAATTGTAAAAATATTTCACAATTTTAATGTAGTTTTGATCAAATAAATGCAGCCTTAGTGAGACGTCTTTCCAAAAACATTAAAAATCTTACTGCTCCCAAACCTTTGAGTGCAAGTATATTACTTGATTCCAGTAAAAAAATATCTTAACATCCTTGAAAACAGATTGATTACTTATTTTTGCACTTAGTGATTAAATCAAACCTCTAACATTAAGTATTAAACATACTTATGATGAGTTGAGGAGAGGTAGGGCTTAAAATGATGACAGTGACAATATTTTCTCTGAAATGATCAATCTTTTTTTTTCTAAGATTTTTTGCAGTGTAATTGTTGCGCCGCGGATTGTTTTCTAATTCTGGTGAATTATCCAGCCCGGATAGTGATCAGTGGTTTATTGTCAGTTCTGTACAAGAGGCAGATTGTTAGTCGCCGTCATGTGAAAGAGGGTGTTGGACTGACAGGAACAGAGGTCGTCTGCGAGGGGAATTCTCACAGTTTGTTGTTCTGTCTGTCTGGGATGCTGCTTGAGTCCTGACTCATTCCTCCAGCAGTGGGAATGTCAGCAGGTGTTTGGAGCATAGCTCTCCGCTTCCCTCACTGCCTCATTCCCTCCTCCGCAGCACAGAGAAATCTCTTTAATATCTCAGTTGTTTCTCCTAGATGGCATTGAGATGAACTGGAGAGCAAATGGACACGTTTGCTTGAAATGTCCTGCTTCTTTCTCTGTCATCTATAACACTTTCACACATGCAAACGCCACTCCTCTAGCTGCTGAACTCCCGGCATGCAGTGACTCAGGGTTTAATAATTATATTCATCATGACTACAGTCTTTATCCACAGAGACGATCTACAGAACGAAATATGCAAGGAAAGTCCCTGTTTTTATCTCTTCACTTCAACCACAGGCAAAAAATCTGTAGGAAAACTGTTTTTGTAGAGAACTTATAAAGAACTATTAAATGCATGATTTTCTCTTTACTGTAATGTGCCCAAAAAGTGGTTTGATTTAGTAAAAATGAGTCAAATTCACTTTAACAGTTTTAAACTTTAACAAAAAATAAAAAAAATTCACTCAGAAATTGTTAGTAAATTTCATAATTAATTACAAAGACATGACAAGTAACACATTAAATTAAACTTTTTTTTTTAAGTAGATTAAAATATTATTTTCATGTAAAACATACTCCAGTACTCTTTGTTTTACATTTACATTACATTTAGTCATTTTATCCAAAGTGACTTACAAATGAGGACAATGGAAGCAATCAGAATCAACAAAAGAGCAATAATATGCAAGTGCTATGACAAGTCTCAGTTAGCTTAAGTGCATTTCGTGAATCTGGCCCCAGAAGAGGATTCTTTGTTCAGTCTAAAATGTTTCAAAAAGGACCTCAGAAGAACCTTTATTTTGAAGAGTTATGTGTAAACCAGCTGTGTATTGCTGCTATTTAAATATGGTGTTAGAAACATTTGTGTCTTAAAGGGGTCATATGATGTTGCTAAAAAGAACATTATTTTGTGTATTTGGCTGTTAATTGCAAATGTGTTTACGATGGTTCGAGGTTCAAATCAAAACACATTATTTTCCACATACTGTACATTATTGTTGCTTCCTCTATGCTACCGCACTTTCTGAAACAGGCCGATTTTTACAAAGCTCATCGTTTCTGAGAAGCGAGGTGTGCTCTGATTGGCGCAGCTATCCAGTGCACCGTTGTGTATTGGCCGAATACCTCAAGTTTTCGTGAGTACGTTTGAAATGTTAACGCCCCTTATCCGTAAATTGGTGATGGCCGTGTCCCGGCCTTTTTACAGTCTATGGTCCCGGTGCGACGAGACTAAAACAATAAAACCTTATTCACTATTAAACAAGGCATTTGTTGTCATTCAGTTGAGGGACATTAATGACTGATTATAGTGACATACGGTCTTTTTTACATGTTGTGCCGAAACTGTAAAACATAACACCATGTCTGCATTTGTGATCGTAAGAACCGCCAAACAATGGGCACTACTCTACACTGCTTACAAAACTCGCGTTTGAATCAGTCAGATAGCAAAATCTTTAAATTATCGAAACGTTATCTTTACAGAGCTGTGAGTACACGAAGCGACCAGACTGTCCTTGCGACAGTTTGGAATTGTCTGTTCAACATGGACATTCATAGTGTTCACAATTGTAGGCTACTCTCTCCCAGGTTCAACGAAATAGTCCATCCGTAAAATGCATCTGCACACACTCTGAATATTTGCAAGTTGTACTGTTCTGGAACCTTAGTTGTTTGTTCAAAATTATTAAACTTAACCACTTAGATTTACTAGTTGTGTACTCATTTGGAAGGTCAAACAAAGTACTTTCAACTGTTCCGTCAGATGAGAACACACAGCATCTCAATGACCACTAAGGCCGCCCGGCGGCAAACCCCAATACGTACAGCGAAGCAGATAAAAGTTACGCCTTCTTTGCATTGCGTGTACGTTTGGGCGGTGTTATGCAAATCTTCCCACACCGTGACGTAGACATGTGGGGCGTGTTTGAATGAGCCGTTTTAGGGGGGCGTGGCAGAGCCTTAGCTTTTATAAAGAATATCTTTATTGCAACTTTACGTATCTTATCTATGCACAATCAGCTTGTAACACTCCAAAGAGAAAGGAAAACTTGAAATTGCATCGTATGACCCCTTTCACGATGTCTAGCAGAACTGTGAGTGGTGAGTAGGAGGGCTGTCTATCTGTTATTTATTTATTGTATTTGATGTCTGGGACGCACAGCTGTCCTACACACACGTCTCCTGCTGTGTTCCCACGGCAACACATCGTGCTCGCATCCTGGAAGCGCATATCCTCATCCCTGAGAAAAACACTCCTCGCTCCATCGGCTGAACTCCTGGATGTCCATCAATTGAGTCCCCAAAACACAGAAAGAGAGAATCTGAAAGAGTAAATGAGTTTTAAACTGTACATTACATACTAAACCTATAAACTTTTTATGATTTCATGCATGGTTGCAGTTGTCACTACTGTACTTTGATAATAGTTGGGGCTCTGAGTTTTACATTGTCTTAAAATATTTTTTGTTATTTTTATGTGAATTCTAAGAAAAATAAAATTATTTCAGCATAACATGTACCATATAATACTACTGCAAGGTATGTGCACACCAGTGATCTTTAATGTACACTGTGATTGGTTATTAATCTTTTTTTTAAATTCGAAATTTAAGTAACAATGTTTCATTTTCTGCTTAACACATTGTTTTTGAGATTTTGGCCTATTAGCTTTTCATAATGTGTTATTTCAGACTAGTGGAAAGCAAACATCCAAAACACACTTTTGTGTATTTTACTTTATTGCAGTTTTTTAGATTTCAATTACAAATCATATTTTGAAAAGCAGTTTTGAAAAGCAGGGGTGGGGGTCCTCCTCTTCAGCAGCACTTACATGCACCACTTTACAAACTTTACAGTTTTGCTCTATTATGAAGTTTTTTCCTGAGGGTTTCGTTTTGATTTTATACATTTTATTCCTAAAATCATGGTGAAAGTGGGTTTGTCTTCTGTCTGTTGACCGTATTTTCTGATTCATGAAGTGATAAAAAGAGAAATCCAAAACTCCTGTAAAAACCTTTAATATGTCAACAAAATTAAACAAGAATTGTTGTGATTTTGTTCTGAAAATGTATGCATTACAATGCATATTTATTTTGATAATGCATCATTTGCATATTGCATATAACTTTCCAGAAAACTTGTAAAAAAAAAGTTTGCTTTTTTAATGTAATCAATCAACTAAATATGGTGGTATCTATTACCTGATTAACCTTAAGAAAAAAAGATTTTGTGAACTACTTAAGATTTTTTCAAGAATTGGAAATTTTTTACAAACTTTATGAAATGTATTAACTTCTTTCTCAAGAAGCTGTTCATACACCCGACCCCAGATCGAGAACCAATTCCAGTTTTTTATATGACAGGTTCTTCAGAACATTGTATTGGTTCAATCATGGAATCTCAAATGTTCCCAAATGGAATCCACTCTTGCCATTGCGTTATATAACAAATATCACAACAAATTGCATCTGCAAAAACCGTTGACACTGCAATTCAAAGCTTTTTTGGAACCTTTAGTTTTTGTCTTCCAAAATTCGAAATTCAAACTGAAATCCCTCGACGGTGTCAGCATTATCAAGCAGGCATTCTACAGCACTGACGTCTGTGGAAGCGTGTCTGCGTGCCGTTCTGAAATCTGACTCCGGGTCAGGAGGAACAGCATCTGCTCGTGAAACGCCGACACCACCTAAAGCAGTCCGCCCACCGCTCCCAAACCTCCGTCCAAACGGTCGAGCGGAGAGCCAGGACACAGGTGTGGGTGTGTTTGGCATGTGCTGGAGGCGTGGTGCAGGTGCACATGTGCCAATTTGGGGCCGTCTAAGCTGGAGGTGGACGCAGGTGTGTGGCGAGCAGATAATAGGGGCCTGAGGGGATGCAGTTTTGCGTCATGTGAGTTCTTTAGACAAAATGAAACGTCCTAATCAGGTGCATGATGGGCAGGAGGCTTGTGCGATATCATGATGCACTTGGATGTGTAATGCAATGCCTTAATTAAGGGCAGGTGAGACGGTAATGAGGCCTGCAATTATGTCGACACCCGGCATGACGATTTCATTCAGACGGTTTGTATAAGGAAAATATTTTGGTGTTATTTTTGATGTTATGCAGTTAATCGTTGGTAAACCCTCTTGTATTGTCTCTCATGCAGAATTAAAATGTCACAAAAGGTACCATGCAACGTGCAAAATGCATAATGAAGTCTACGATTTGAAGCAGGTAATGCAATCACTCACAGCCTGATGATGCATCGTGTTTTGCAAAGGGAAAATGTTTATGCAATTCACTTTTAAAATAATGTATGTGTCATTACATATGCAATTTAATTTTCACTTTAACTGCATGTGTGTTGCTAAAAGTAATTGCTTGAGTTCCACTTAAAAATATATAAATGTCATTGCATTAGAATATCAAGAATATCAACAAAGCGGAATACATCTGCAAAGTAGATATTTTTGGAGCCATTTGGTTTGATATTTTGTTTTATAAAGCAATATTTTTTGTATATTTGTCTTTTATGTGTTTCCACTGAATGAAAAACGCATAACTAAGTCTAATATTGAAGCAGGTGCAATCATTAAATCATAATCATTCATAGCTTGATGAGGCATCTTGTTTTACTAAGGGAAAATATGAGAAGTATTTGTCAATATGTATCAAATATATTTAATTTTCACTTTAATTGCATGGCAGATGCAAAAAGTGAATCTATTTAGCTTCTAAAATTATTTGACACTTGAGTTGCACTTAAAAATATGAAGATCGTCTTTGCACTTTGCATTTTGATTTCTTTAAACATAATTCTGATTGGATCCTGAATTTTTTACACCCAACAAGTGTGTGTTGTCAGTAAATACACTATTTTATTTTCTGTTTATCTTGCAGAATCAACAGGTTGAAATTATCTGTAAGGCACCAAGTAACATAAAAAAAATCAAATATGCCATTTAATTTTTTTTACTTCATTTTCATGTCAGATGCTAAAAGTCAAAATATTTAGCACTTACAATTATTTGGACACTTGAGTTATGCTTACAAAATATATGAATGTCATTGTATTAGACAACAAATCAATCAAACAAAGTGGACAATGTGAAAAGAAAAAAAAAACACGGTAGGTGTTTTCTCTGAATAGTTTGTTTTTTAATGTATTGACATTTATTGTGGCTTAAAACTTGCCAGTTTATTGTCAGTAAACACACTGTATTTGTTATCTGTTTGTCTTGGAGAATCAACAGGTTGAAATGATCGGTGAGGCACAATGTAACATGAAAAACATCAAATATGATACGTGATTTCCACTTTTTCATGTCAGATGCTAAAAAGTTTGAATATTTAACCCCTAAAATTATTTGGCACTGGAATTACATTTAAAAGTATAGAAATGTTATTGATATTTTCTCAGAATATTTAGTTTTTTTTAATGCAATGCCATTTATGATGGCTTAAATCTGATTGGATACTGAATTTTTTTTACACCAGACATGATCAGAATGTGCAAGTTTATTGTCAGTAAATACTGTATTTTACTTTCTATTTGTCTTGCAGAATCAGCGGATGAGACGGATACGAAAGGCACCATGTAAATTTGACGATCTGCAGCGCCTCTATGGTGTCTGAGACACAGGAGTAATTGTGTCCTCTGTTGAGATGGATTTGCATGCTTTAACTTATGCAGCGTGACCCGCCTCGCTCTCGTACACAAACTTTGACACACACACACACACACACACACACACACACACACACATCGACTGTTAAACGCTGCTGTGTTCTCACCTACTCCCTCTCAACCCCCCTCTGTTCCACTCGCACGCTCTTAACAATTGAAACAGACCACATCTATTTCCTCCTTTTCAAGCAAATGTGGACAGGTGGAGGTTTGATAGTCCGGCCTGAACGCCAGATAACCTGAGCAGAAAAAAAGCCAGAAATAAATTTGCTAGAACATGTGACCTAAACGGCCCAATGGTGCTTGGATGCTTTTTTTTCCCAATTGTGGGGAACGGTTAAACTTGTTGTCTGACTAAGGGAGAAGCATTCTGTGGGCCGCCACAACCACAAACCAAGTCTGCGACCGGTCACGGCTCTCTAGGCACTAGAAAACAGCGAGATAAAGATAGACGAGAGGGACTCGAGAGCGAGAGGGGGAGGGAGAATACGTGTTGATGTCAGCGTGTGAATCAGCCAAATCGCCGAAAAAAACCACAGCGCCGCGTTTGCGCTCCGGCTCTTTTGCACAAGGGTAAGCATCAGTCAACCACAGGCTGACTGCCGATCGCAATCTGCCGTGTCTGTGAACCATGCACAGAATCCAAGGACAGAACCGACTCGCTGGACCGGTGCAGGGTGACCATGGGTTTCAGGGTGTGTTTTTGGGGTCTGATTTAGGGGCTGGAACGTGGAGGGCATTTGAGCGAAGCCTCTGGCATGTCGTCATGGGCGTATTTTTTTGCTCTTTGCAGGGCCGAGCCGGGAGCCCTTCAAAATTCGGGAGCAGATCAAGTTGGAAGAGTTGGATTCAGACGAAGACGAGGAGAAGCAGCCACCGCCGCCGCCGTCACTCGCCATGGCCTCCAACAGCATCTTCGAAAGCTTCCCATCCTACCATTCATGCTTCTCCAGGGGTGAGTATCCGAGGCGATTGTCTGCGTTTTCGTGCAACCCATCTCTCATCTTCTTCCAACGCGCTTCGATGTGGTGTTTGAGCAAAGTGATGACACTGAGGTGCTGGTTTGTAGTGTCAGTGGAGTACTGAAATCTTGTGGCTGAATCTGAAAACCACAGGTCTGTGGGTTAGTGAGTACTTCACTGGTTAACCTCATTCAACCAGCCGATGCATGGTGGACTCCAACATGCCGTTTTGGACGTTACCTTATTGACAAAGCTACAGAAAGCTACTTTTCAGTTCTTGCATTGTGCCAAAATTGAGGTTTTATAGTTCGTTGCACAGTGCTGCACAGTGAAATTAACCTGTTGCTTAACTTGCATAATAGGTTTTAATGGTCTTTTTGGATGTTTCCTTGTTGAAAACATAAGCTAGAGAAAGGAAACTGCATGAATTTTATCACATGCGGTGTGAGTTTGAAAACTTTTTTTGGTTCTTGCATTGTGCCAAACTTTGGGTTTTATTGTTCGTTTGCTGCATAGTGAAACGAACCTGTTGCTTAACCTGCATAATAAGGCTTTAATAGTTTAAGATGTCATTTTGAATGACTTTTTGGATGTTTCCTTTTTGAAAAAGCTAGAAACGAAACTGCATGAGAGTTTTATTGCATGCAATGCGAGTTCAAAACCTTTTTTGGTTCTTGCATTATGCAAAGTTTGAGTTCTAGAGTTAGATTGCTTGTTTTTTTACACGAGTCCCGTACAATGAAACTAACCTGTTGCTTAACTCCAGAATAAGGCTTTAATTGTTTTAGAGGTTGCATTAAATGGGACATTTTGGACATGTTCTTATTGAAAAAGCTAGAGAAGGGAAACTGTATGAGTTTTATCAATGTGAGTTTGAAATCTTTTTCAGTTCTTGCATTGTGCCAGACCTTACGTTTTAGAGTTAGTTTGTTGGGATTTTATGGGAGACTTGCACAGTGAAACTAACCTGTTGCCTAACTTTCAGAGTTACTTTAATAGTTTAAGAGATCGTATTGAATGTCTTTTTGGATGTTTACTTAATGAAAAGGCTAGAGAAAGGAAACCGCATGAGAGTTTTGTTGAATGCATTGAGTTTGAAAACTTTTTTGGTTCTTGCATTGTGCCAAAATTTTAGTCTTCTTTGAGGTTTTTTTTTTTTTTTTCTTTTCTATTATGGCAAGTCGTGCAGTGTGAAACTAACAGCTGTGCTGTTGCTAAATATTCAGATTATCACTTTAATATTTCAAGAGGTCAAATTAAATGATGAAACCTAAACTAAAATAATAAAATTAGTGTTAACAAATTTAGAGCTTCTTCATTCTATGAGAAACTGATTTACTGGACGTTCTACATGGTCCAGTAATACATTTTACATCAATTCTTTAATGTAAAATAAAAAAAAAATTGTATAATAAAATAATTTGGGTTAACAAATTTAGAGCTTCTTCATTCTATGATAAAGAAGTCAACTCTTGACCTAAATCTCAGTTCTGTTTTTTGTTTTTTTATTAATATTATTTTTATGACACAGATAGAGAGAAACGGCTTCATTTTTATGCAGCAGTGACACGTCCTTACATTTCTGGACTTTCCCTCCTCATTAAAGCGGTGTAGTTTCTGAAGTGCTGTTTCTGAGTCCTGCGGGTGTGTGAGTTCACAGCTGAGGCCCAAAGATGATGCTTTAGATTCTTATGCTGAAATGACTGTGAGTGAAGGGTGAATGGAAATCACCCTGTAATGGTTAAACTGACTCATTTAGCAGCTCTGAGTGGATCATCACACATACATTCTGCTGAGGTAATTGGCTCTTTATAAGTCACTTCTAACTGTTTAAATGTGTATTTTAAATGCTCATTGTTATTGTGGATCATGCCATGGGATCGTTTCAAAGGGTGATGTTAATGAGGTTATGAGGTCTGGCTGCTATTTTTCTCAGTTGCTTCTTGAGAAAGTCTCATTTCAGTTTCCTGACTGTCTCTTTCTCATGCACACATGCGTCTACATGCATGCGAGCGCTTTCAGTTAACACAGGAAGTTTATCAGTCGCACCCGACGCATGTTTGTTCTTGAGCACATGTGAACAGCCTCGATGTAACATCTCGAAGACGAGGCGAAGACCACATGAAACTAAATAAACAACCTTTATTCTATTAATGATGCAGGGTTGCTGAACTGAAGGTGTCTGTTTGTGCAGCTCAACATGTACGGTGTTTTTAAATGTGATGCCAGAAGTTTTAGTTCATTTTAAAGGAATAGTTCACCCAAAATTGAAAATTGGCAGAAAATGTACTTACCCTCAGGCCATCCAAGATGTAGATGAGTTTGTTTCTTGGAGAAATGTTGCATTGCATCACTTGCTCACCAATGGATGCTCTGCAGTGAATGGGTGCCGTCAGAATGAGAGTCCAAACAGCTGATAAAAACATCACAATAATCCACAAATAATCCACACCACTCTAGTCCATCAGTTAACATCTTGAGAAGACAAAAGCTGAAACAAATCCAGCATTAAAACAATTTTAACTAAAATACATTGTTAAAACTAAAATACATTATGTTAAGCATTAACATAATACTTCCTCCAGTTAAAAAGTGGTCTGGTCTGAATCAGGAGAGAAATCTGCACAGATCAAGCACTGTTTACAAGCCAAAACAGCTCTAAACAGATATGTGGCTGGATTTTGATGTGAGAGACAACAGGAGATGGACTTTTTCACTGGAGGAAGCGTTATTATGGATTATGGACTCAGATTTTAGATGCAAACATCTTAATGATGGATTTGTTTCTTACAAGTTTTTGTTTCACTTCAGATGATGTACTGGAGTGGTGTGGATTATTGTGATGTTTTCATCATCTGTTTGGACTCTCATTCTGACGGCACCCATTCACTGCAGAGCATCCATTGGAGAGCAAGTGATGGAATGACGCATTTCTCCAAATCTGCTCTGATGAAGAAACATATGAACTGTTTTCACTCTGTTTTACCAATGAAATGTATTTTCTCTTTTTATTTAGAACTTGTTTGGAATGCAGCAAGTTGCACTGTTGCTTGGCAACAATATATACTCTGCTTTTACCCCTTAGTAACAAGTTCTTTCTCATTGACTTATTTTGAACACATCCTGCGCTGTATTTTAGTAGTTCTCACTACAATATCATTGGCAGTCAACTTTACATCAATGTAAAGCAAAAATCACATTTCTTCTGATGCGCGGTACATACCCTGCCCCACACGTAATTTTCCCTGATTATCTGAACTGGACAGTCACATTGTTAGCATGTCTTTGTGCACGTGTCATATTTGCTGATGTACATTTGCATATACATTTATATATCAAATGAGAATGTTTGTTGCATACAGCTCATTTGCATTTCCCTTTATCAAGGAAAAACTATGCATATGCAAAGCTGAAGTGCATGCCATCATTTGTAAGCATGCACATGGAGTCACATATGCGGGCTTTTTGACCTTTCTCATCTAGCAGTCGCTTTTCTCTTCTTTACTATCGGCGCACAAACTGACAGACGCGTGTGAGGATTTACCCCGTATCTCTCTGTGGTATCAGTTTATCAGATGGTTTGTGTGTAAATCTAATACACACACACCCTCGCTATTCATGCACATGCTCACGATTCTCAAAGAAAGTTCCTTCTTTAAGCCTTTTCTAGAAATCGGCACAGAAAGGTGTTTTTTTTTTTGTTCGTTTTTTGTTTGTTAATAATAAGGGAAGTTTGCTTTGAGACTCTGGCTTGACGTCATCATTACAAGTGTTGGGGAAGCTGCTTTGAAACTGCAACTTGTCAAGCTACAAGATACTCGATTTAAAGTTAAAGCATAATTTGAAGCTTCAATCAAATGACCTGTTTAATAAACAATATTCATACAATATTTATATTACAAGCTACTAACAAAAAAGTTAAGCTTTTATTTATTTATAGTTTATTTTTATTTAATTGTTTTTAAATTTATTTTCTTATTTTTACTAGTTAATTAAAATTAACAATTTTTTTTAAATCCGACTTCTAATGAAAAAATGAAGATAGTTTGAATGAATGAAGAAGATTTTGTTCAAGGATTGTCTTATTTTGGCCCGTTATAAAAATGTGTAAAGCTACAAGTGCAATTAAATATAAGATTTAATAAAATAAAAAAGGAAAGAAAGAAAGGTTTAAAAAAAAATTATAATTTTTGTTATACCATCCCTTGAAGGTACTTTTATGTTGTACTTTTAGTTATTTATGACAAAAAAAATGGTGTAGAATTAACTTTTTTTTTTTTTATTATTTTATTCACTCAGAAATGGACAGTAAATGTTATAAATACCTAAAAATTGCACAAAATGGCAAATAACAAATTGGAATGAACATAATTTTTTTTAAAGTAGAAATACTGAAATAGATTTTTTCTTTATTTGATTTATTTATTTTATTTTTTAACAGGTGACATCAACAGAAAAAAAAAGTTTAGAGATAGATCAAGTTATTGCAATTTGATTGAAGTTTGTCTTTCTTTGGTAGACAATGCATGTTTTAACTTTATTGGAGTAGAAGTTATATCGATGCACCTTATGTGCATTGGTGCGTGATTTAGAAAACTGATAGTAGAATACTATAGTAGGCCGTGGCACGTCTGTGTGAAGGAGGATGAGGAACTGTTTGAACGAATAACACTGCATGTTTCTTCACTTCTTTATCTTCAAATCAAGTCACTTTCACCTCACTTTCACCCTTATTGCCTGTTTCCTTCTCCCGATCGCGCTCTATGCCGTCTGGCACGCTGGGCACCGTTTCTTTCCATATATCTCTCGGGTGTTTAACAGTAGCTGAGAGTTTTACAAGGTTGCTTTTGTCCTCCTGAGGTGAGAGTGTGGACAGAGATGGATTTACGGTGGTTCTTGGGGCTCGTCGCGGTCCTGTGGACCTGCAGTCGTTCCAGCGGCCTCCTGCCTGGCCTCCGCTGATTCTGGTTATCTACATCCACAGGCACCTGAGAAGGAAGCCGCTTCGCCTGGTCCATGCAGATTCACAGAGGGACTTGCATTGGGTCATAAATTCCTGCTGCCCGCTCCCATGTGGCCCTTTGGTCACTGGGGTGAATTTCAAGGGTTTAGCGGAACTAGAAGGTGTGGATGTGAGCGATGGCCGTATCAGAGCTGTGGGAATGTGGTCACCTGCAATAAATTAGCTGCTTTACCACACCAACCACCACAAAGTAAACTCATGTTTTACCAGAGTACCTCTGTAATAACAGGAGGAAGGGAACAGTGCATCGGCACGGCATCCGATTGGAGAAACACGGCCCTTTCCCTGCACCTTCCCAAAGGCTTTTTATGGGCCTTTTTCCTGTTTGAGGCAGCTGGATGAAATTAACAAGACTTAGTTACTGTTGGACATTTAATGAAATTCTGTCTCTAGAAAATGTTTAAAATTATGAATATAGTAAACAATGTTTACTACATTTATTTATTTTACATATTTCCATATATTAATTTTTTTATTAAATTAAAAATACTTTTATTATTTTGTATTAATTATATTATTATTATTATTATTAATTAATGAATTAATTATTAATCCTTAACATTTTAAATAAAAGTTATTATTATATGCAAATTAGACACTTCATCATTAATTTTGCGCTAATTTGTCATTTGCATTAATGTTGAAAAACTGAATATAGTCAACAAATATTTTTGTCTGTGTATTTTTCACTTCTTTTAGTATTATTGATACTAGTGTAATGTTTTGTTTTTACTTTAAAGTTCATTTAAGGTTTAAGTAATTTTTGTGTTTTTTCATTTTTTTATTTTTATATTTCTATATTTATTCATTTTTATTTAGTTAGTTTTAATTTAGTACATCAGTTATCTTAAACAAAAAATAAAAGTGGTGCTTTGGCAACTAGCTTTTTTTCAGTGGAGCTTCTGACTCTCCATAATACCTGATACGTATTAAAGAGCCCTGTTCCGATATGAAATGCTGATGTCTCAATAACAGAGTATCTTGCGTGAGGAGTCGTCTCTCATTGGCTTATATTGAGTTTCGTCCCCCGGTGTGTCGCTGCGCTGAAATGGATTTTCTGACCCTGCTCTCTTTACATGGAGCAGCTGCTGGAGAGTTTGGCCCTGGTAATATTGAGCCCAGTGTCTGCTAGACAGGCCGGCCGGCCGCTATTGAGCCCAGCGTCGGACAGAACCACGATGGGAATGTATTGAGTGGCGTCGTCAATGCGCAGCTCCAGGAAAGGAGATAAAGATGCTTCAAACCGGCGGAGGGACTGAGCCGACTGTCCTGTTTGAGAGTGAACACAACCCAGCCACTGGTGGACTTTATTTCCGGAAATTCTGTGGGAAATGCTGTTGAAAAATTGTGAATATTGCAAACAAAAATATATATTTTTTTATTTTATTTTTTTTAATAAAAGTATTTCCATTTTAATTTGTGATGAATAAGAAAAATATTCTATTAGTTACGTTTATTAAATATTTATATTTTAATGAAAGCTGCTATTTTTTACAACAGATATTTTCTGTAATATTAGACAAAAACAATATTACCCCCAAGACATTAAATATACATAAAAGACATAGAAAATACATAAAATATGCAAATTATACACGTCATGATTAATTGTTAATTTTGCATTTGCATTAATGTTAGAAAAACTGTGAATATAGTAAACAAAATTTTTATTTATTTAGAAATATATTTTACATTTTTCATTTTTATTGATTTTCATTTTATTGTCTGTTTATATATCATTGTTATTTTAGTATCATCGATATACTAATATACTTTTTGTTAATATTTTGAATTGGATTTAGTTCTTATATTTTCTGTTTTCAATTTAATTTCAGTTCAAGTTTTAGGTATTTCTTTTACTGAACAGTAAAATTAATTGTAAATTATTACACTAATTATGAGGGAAAGCAGTAGTAAATACTGTATAGACAAATTTTTCTGTAATGTTTTTCATGTCAGTTGAAAACATGCAAAGTTTGGTTCATGTATGTTGATTGTAAAAGAATCTGTCTATTTTGATTTTGAGAAAATGATGATTAAAGGCAAATTGGGCATTTTTGTCAATAAAGAGGTCAAGTTATGGAAGAAAATTGACTGTAAATTGAGACTTGATGGGTCAGTTTGACTGTAGTGTCTCTGTGAAGCGAGAGCAATGTTCGTTTCACCGCTGCACCGGATGATGCTTGCCGTAATATCTTGCAATTTTTAACATTCATTTTAAAAAAAGTCAAGACGTGTATTTCTCCAGGGAGGTTTGTTTTGCTGCGAACACACACCAGTTTCATTTCAATAATTATTTTGAGGGCAGACATTGATTTGCTGACCACATCATATTAAATCAACCGCTGATTGGTCAGCCATCGATCTGCTGGAGCCTCATATCGAATCGCAGCCGTCCTGTTTGTCATAATGAAGATTTCATGATCAGAATCACTTTTGGAGCCCAAACACGTGTCAAATAATACGAGAGGGCCCGATGTTTCATAACACATGTAAAGGGAAAAGAAAGCAGCGTCCTCGGCCTCACTGCGTATGTTCAGAAACCACAGAGAGGTTTTGTGAGCGCAGATAAGAGGTCGGGAACTCTGCGTTCTTCACTTCTCCTTCACTATTGGCCTCCCCTCACCCACTTTTCCTGTCAGTCGACAGCTTCTCGCTACGAGGGAGACGTGCTGTTGAAAATAACCGTATCGCTGAGAACCCCAGTCTCTGTTTTAGCACCTAAAGCCCTGCGTTTGGTGTGAGAAAGCGGAATAAGGCTCCGTTCAGGGCTCTGACAGGAAGAAGCAGCTTTTGCAAGGTGCGCGTCCCTTTCTCTCCGTCTGTTTGGTGTGCACAGGATATGTGCAAAAGCCTAGTGCAACTCTGAACTGCAAATATCCTCATCGTGTGGCTTTAATATCCAGAGCTTGTGAAGCTACAAGCTGCTCGTAATTGAAATAGTTGAACTACAGTCAAGCTAACAACACCGTAAGCTGATAATAAAAAGAATCTTGTTACTTATTTTTAATTTATTTACTGAACCTGTTAATTTAATTGAACTGAATATTTTTATTCAGACGGTTTAATGAAATTAACATTATTATTAACAAATTCTTAAAAAAAAAAATAATTTTTACTTGCTAATTTAATTAGACCAAATATTTTCATTCCAACAATTCAATTAAAATTATTTGTTTGTTTTATTTATTTATTTTAACTGAACTTGTTAACTTAAACTGTAATGAAAATTTTCATTCAATGAATTAAAATATTCAAAAAAAATATTTATTTATTTATTTACTTGTTGAACTTGTTAATTTTAAAACTTAATTGTTAATCTTAAAATTTCATGAGTACAGACTAATAAAATAAACAGGTTCAAAATAAAATGCATTTATTCATTTTTCATTCATATTTATTTTTTATTTATTTATTGAACCTTTTAATTTATTTGAACTCAATAGGTTAAAAAATATTTTATTCATTTTAATTTAACTTGTTAATTTAATTGAACTATTAGTAATTTTCATTTCAAATATAAATATAAATATTTAAATAAATCAACAGGTTAAAAATAAAATGTATTTATTTATATTGAACCTTGTAATTTTAATTGAAAAATGATCAGATTCAAAAATAAGATTTGTTTATTTATGAACCAGTTATTTAAAATTAACGTATTATGAAAATATTCATAGAAGATGAAGAACATTTTAGGGGAGCATGTTCAGCTGCATGCAAATGTGTGATGTGAAAAACAGTTAGTAAACACCTGAGTGACTCATGCTGCTGAAAAACTGTGGGTAAATTTGTAGCTTCGCCACTTTTAGTAGCAACTGTTCATTTCATTAGAAACGTTGTGGGCTTGTTTGTTCCTGAAGTTTCTTTGTTGGGCGTTTGTATGTGTGTGGAATCAATAACAGAAGTCTGTCTGTGGTAACGCAGCGGTGACTGTGGCTACCTGGCTAGCCGCACTTCCGTACCCACATGCAAAGTAGCCTAACCAGAGATCTCATTCAGGCAAAGACAGTCATGTAGAAACATCCATGCAGTAAAAACAGAACTACACTAGTCATGGGCTCACCATCTACTGCAGTGGTTCTCAACCCGCGGCCCGTCACGAATCCTAATGCGGCCCACCATACTGTGCTGAACACAATTAAAATATAACTTTCTGTTTTACAATTCATTTTAGTTTTTACATTACTTTAAAAATTTACTAAAATATAAGCTATGATGTTTTTGTTATGTAAAATAATTTAGTTTTTTATATATATTATTTTCAGACATGAGCAGATCAATGTACTCACGTAATTAATGTTACGCATTTAACGAACACTTACAAGCGCGCACTTTGGCAGAATTCAAATAGTCATCAGCAGCCATTAGTTCTGTAAAATTGAGCATCAGAATGGACAAATTTGTTAAGGGAGAAAACGAAATGTGGAAAATGCCAGCGAAGGAACGCATTCAATAAGAATAGCATCAGCAGTGAAGAGAGTGCTGGACTTTCGGTTTGCCCCGCCACTCACTTGAAGATGTTCAGGTAAAAAGAAACACCCATAGGCTACTACTTCAGCAATCATCCTTATTACAGAAATGTGGCAAAACATCTCTGGAGAGAACCTCAGATTATTACATTTGAAAATGCTTTCCATATTTGGATCAACATAGGCTACGTTTGTGAACGCACACTTTCTGCAGTGTCGCGCGTCAAGTCACGCTTCCGTGCGCGTCTTACAGACTGAAACTTACAATCACAACTTCATTGTGCTGTTACTCCATTCAAGCAGAATTTCACAAAATTGGTAAGCTCCTGACAGCGTCAGGTGTTTTATTAGGTGAGTAGAATAATTTTATATATTTCAATAAATGTAATCGTTTAGATGTCATAATATTTAGGCTATAAATAATATTATAAATCTGGTTGGTTTGAATTGATGACGTAATATGTAAATGAGATGCTTGCGGCCTGTGAGACTTGCACTTGGACCATAGTGCGGCCCGGTGGAAAAAAAGGTTGAGAACCACTGATCTACTGCCTACAGACCCAGCTAACAGACAACAGTCTCAGAACTCAGAACGTTCTTGAGAGATTCTTTCAGGGTTATGAGCAAACGTTCTTCCAGTAACGTTAATAGAATGTTCATTCAAACTTCATGTTCTCAAGACGTTGGCACAAAAACATTTATACATTGTTTATGGAATGTTTGTTAAAGATGATTTAGAGAACATTTAAAAGTAACATTCCCACAATGTTTGTAACATAATAAAATGGAACTTTCCCCTTGATGTTCTTTTTTTTTTCTTTTTTTAATTAACAACAATATACAAACCGGAGTAACATGATATCACATATCAATTCAAATTTCCAATTTTCCAATTTTCAACTTTTTCACATTCCCACATAATATGAAAAAAGGATCCGAGTTGTTGGTCAGGACATTTATCACAGAAGGGTTGAGTGGGGTCCAATAAGTTCTGTGACAAAAATAATGAATCATTACAACCAACAATTCAGTTGGTGAATGGGAATTTTAGATGAAGTAAAAATGTTCTGCCATACTCTTCCCCAGTCTGTGACACCCTCCTCCTGTTGACAGTCTCTTTCTTAAGTGCACTGTATAGCTAAGCGTTTTGCTGTAACCTCTAAGGCATCCATGAGGGGAAATGGTTAGAAGAGGACAGATCAAACCAAGCAATGATTGGATTCATGGGAAGACTTCCCCCCCGCAGGGAACCCCGTAGGCCTTCATGGCTGACCTTAGGCACAAATATAAAAAGAGAGAAGAGGGTTCAATTCCATACCGCTCACACAGTTCTTGAAAACTTAACATGCAATTAGAGCCAGAAATATCTTTCAGTGTATAAATGCCTTTCTGCATACAATCTCTTGAGAAAAATGGAGCCTGGTCTCATGAAAATGCGTATAAATAGTACGCCAAATAAAAACGATATGCAAAAATATATACGACTTTGGCGTATATATGATACGAAATTTGTTGGCAAGCATATGATACGCAGTTTTCACGTACATATGATACGCATCTACCCCAAAACCCTAATCTACCCATCACGTATAATTTACACGCCATTTTTTGCCAAGTCTATTTTTGCATTTTGTATTGGCAATAATTGGACCAAAAGCTTGCATACGTTGTTTGTTGTTTAGCTCAGAGAACAGTATATCTTGTAACCTATATTTATCTGCTAAGCTCATTTCAATCGCTCTCCAAAGAACCCTAGAGAGCGGGTTGAGCCAAACCTTGATGCATTTTATTTGAAGGCCCTATGATATGATTCAAAGTTCAGAAGAGCTAATCCCCCATTATCTTTTGTACGCTGCAGAGGTTCACATTTCAATCTAGGTTGCTAACAAATTCTAGATGAATTTACAAATCATAATTAAGTTTGTGCCAAAACTTTTTAGGAGCAGGGAATGGAATCATAGAACTAAGAAAATGAATTTGCGGCAAAACATTCATGTTAACACTTGCTATTCTGGCATGTAGTGATAAGGGCATCGAGGACCATCTTTGGAGATCTTGCTCCACCCTAGTTAGAGTTTGCAGATAGTTGGCATCTGGAATAGCCTGCAGGGATGATTGAGCAACAATGTAACAAAGTAACTAATGAAATTTTGTATGGGAACATTACATGGTAGTCTATCTTTTTTAGCCATGAAATTAAGTGTAAGCAAAGATGATTTATCCCAATTGATTTTGAACCCGGAAAGCATACTGAACTTTCCAAATACCTTCAGTATCTGGGGAAATTAAGCTTGTAGATCTGAAATAAACAGTAAAATATCATCCGCATAAATAATGTTGTTTGTAGGACTTAACTGAAATTTTGATGTTGTCTTTAATGTTCACATAATCAGGAACAAACATTTTAAAAATGGACATTTTGAACATTGAAAACATTTAGAAAAAAATCATAATGTTAACAATGTTTTTAAAACATTTTTATTTGTATACTAACTACAATAAAAAATACAAAAAAAGATATTAGCAACTAATAAAATGAAAACATTTAACTGGCAGATTTGAAACATTCTACATAGAAAACAAAGCTTTTCAAAACTTCCAAACAAGCTTTTGTCAAGTAAACATTGAACATTCATGACAAACCTTCCTAGGTAACAAATTCAGGTTATAAAAAAGCACTTCTTAAAATGTTCTACTCACTTTTTCACCCAAAATATAATGTTATTTGAACGTTTATTTCATATTCTAAGAATGTTAAAATGTCCAGTTTCTTTGTTGTGATTATAATGTTATTTAAAGGTTATAAAAACGTTTCTTAAACATTCTACTAATTTTATTTTTATCCAAAATATAATGTTATTTGAACGGTTGTTTTTAATATTCTAAGAACGTCAAAATTTCCATTTTCTTGCTGATTATAACGTTATTTAAATCTTACAAAAACATTTCTTAGAATATTTATCAAGTACACAAAACATTATAAAGACATTTTGAGAAGGTTGATCTAAGTTTTTGTCTCAACGTTATGAGAACATATATTAAATATGAACGAAGTTATAAGAACATCTCAAGAAACAAGTTTTTTCCCAACATTTATGACTTTTAAACACATTAGTGAAAACTGTGAGAATGGTTCCTGTTAGTTGGGTAGTTAAAAATTACATTTACAAACATTTATAACAATTTTAATTCTACATAGAAATTCTGCATCCTATATGTTACTTCAATTCAAATTCAGGAACTGAAATGGAATTTAAAAAACATTCACACACAAACATCTGGTCATGTGGTCTATTTTGAATTAGTTTGATTTTTAGACTCTTCTGAAAGAGCAATCATTTCTGTATCTAGCTTGATGACAATCTTCCTAAGTCTAACTGTAAGACTAGTTGATCTCAATCAAGTCATGACCCAAATTAAAAGACCACAAAACTCATTTCAGTGGTTAAAGTTCTAGCAACCAGTGACAGTCTGAATCTGAAACGACAGGGTTCACATGCGCGCTTCTCTTTTTCTGTTAAATGATTGACAGGCCAGTCATTGGATGGGGGGGGGGACTTCCTGATGGCACATCCTTTGCAGCATCAGTTATTGGGCCTGTGTGTGTGTGTGTTGTGTGTGTGTGTGTGTGTGTCATTAGATGTCACAAAGACCCTTTCAGTTAGACAGGCTGAGAGTTCCTAACGGTGGCCTTACAGCTGCAGCTTCCTTCCTCTGCAGTATCTGCTTCACAGGAAGCTGTTATTCAGTGTTTTCTCAGTCGCAATATTAAGTCTAAATATTAAAAAAGAACTGTAGAAACCAACCCTTACAAAACCTGTGGCGGTACCATGGTACAGTGATGGTGTCAGATGGCTGTAAAATGGTACTTTTATATGTACTGTGGTGCTAATATGGTTTTTGATATGTAATGTGGTCCTGTTATGTTTTTAGGGCATGTAATATGGTTCTAACATGGTTTTTGGATGTGTACCATGGTACTACTATGGTTTTTAGACATGTACTAAAGGGAAAAAAGGGAAAGGATGTGACATGTGGCCAAGTATGGTGTCCCATACTTGGAATTTAAGTGCACACACACAGCAGTGAGTACACACTGAGAACACACACACACACACCGGTTTTTATATGTACTATGGTAATACTATGACTCATAGTATTACCATGATACATACAATACTATGATACATATCCAAAGGACATGTATCATGGTTCTACTATGGGTTTTATACATCTATTATGGTAATACTATGATTTGTGGATATGTATCATGGTTCTACTATGGTTTTTGGACAGGTGTCGTGGTTCTACTTCATTTTTTGGACATGTAATATGGTTCTACTATGGTAATACTATGACTTTTGGACATGTATCATGGTTCTACTATGGTTTTTATGCATGTATTATGATAATACTGTGACCTTTTGGAAATGTATCATGTTCTACTTCGTTTTTTGAACATTTCATATGGTTCTACTATGGTTTTTGGACATGTACCATGGTAATACTATGGTTTTTGGACATGTACCATGGTAATACTATGGTTTTTGGACATGTATCATGGGTCTACTGTGGTTTTTGGACATGTACCATGGTTCTACTGTGGTTTTTGGACATGTAATATGGTTCTACTGTGGTTTTTGGACATGTGTCGTGGTTCTACTTAGTTTTTTGGACATGTAATATGGTTCTACTATGGTTTTTGGACATGTAATATGGTTCTACTATGGTTTTTGGACATGTACCATGTTAATACTATGGTTTTTGGACATGGACCATTATAATACTGTGGTTTTTGGACATGTACCATGGTACTGCTTTGTTTTTGGCAAGTACCATGGTGTCACTATTGTTTATGGACATGCACCTGGATACTACTGTGCTTTTTCTACATGTAATATCATACTACTATGTTTTTGTTGTTTTTTTAAACTTAGCATGGTACTACTATGGTTTTTGGACATGTAACATGGTAGGACTATGGGGTTCTTGAAAGTACCTTGGAGTACTGTATAAAACCATTGTATTACCATCTGATACCATAACTTTACCATGGTATAATGCATTGTATTCATTTTTTATTTCACACTATTGTGAATGTTGTTATTACATTGTATGTTTGTGTGTACATATGCATGCTGTAAAATATACAAAATCTATACTATGTAAATTTTGTAAAGAATAGAACATTAGTTCTTAATTCAGAGTTAATTTACATATTCTACGCAGAGCTAATTTACATATATTCTCATGTTTCTGCCTCTTCTTCTTTGGCCTGTACAGTAGATTCCTCGACACTATTTGACTGCTATCATCTCAATCTTTGACCCTTATCATATTTATTTACATATTCTCTCTCATCTCCATCCATCTGTCTTTCTTTTGCATTGATGAAATCAGTTCTTCAGACAGACGACTCACTCTCATCACACATACACAAATAGTTCCATCTTGTGCGTCTCCTTTTAAAGCTCACATGCGTCCGTCTGCGTGTGCTGCTGCGAGAATGCCATCCACCAACTTTACGATGCGCGTCTGCTGCAGTAATTATGTCCGTGTGACTCAGCGGCTCTTGGCGCAGTTCGCATCACCTGTTTCCAGCGCAGTCGTCCAGGCGCCCGTGTGTGTGTGCTCATGGTGAGCTATGCTTAGTCAGAGGAGAAGCAGCGAGCAGCAGAACAGTTGTCTATGTTTAGTCACAGCAGCATCAGTGATACAGCACACAGCCGGACAGACTCTCCTCTGGTCGCCGTCTGGCCGAGGAAGAAAACCGTAGTCATGTCTAGCCACCGTGTCTCGCTCCGTTTAGTGCTAATGCTTAAACACGGCTGCGATGAAATGGACTAACATGAACTCTGTGTGTTTCTGTGTGTTTTTAGACATGAGAGGAACATAAGAAAGTACTACAATCCTAAAATGATAAATGACTACAAATATATACAGCGGGGAAAATAAGTATTTGACACATCAGCATTTTTATCAGTAAGGGGATTTCTAAGTGGGCTATTGACACAAAATTTCCACCAGATGTAGCCATCAAGCCAAATATTGAATTCATACAAAGAAATCAGAACATTTAAGTATACAAGTTGAGTCATAATAAATAAAGTAAAATGACACAGGGAATAAGTATTGAACACATGAAGATAACAAGGTGCAAAATGGCATAGAAAGCAAGGAGATCACCTGAAATCTGTCAGTATTGAGAGAGAACCCATGCCCCCTATCAGTACTAATTGATATCAGCTGCTTTAGTCCTAATTGATGGCCTATAAAGGCTTCTCATTACCTAGGAGGCACACAGGAAAGACTTCATGATGGGTAAAAGCAAAGAACTCTCTGTAGATCTTCGTAATCTTATCGTTGAAAAGCATTTTGATGGGAATGGTTATAGGCGCATTTCCAGAATGCTGAATGTTCCTGTGAGCACTGTGGGGGCCATTATCCGGAAATGGAAAGAGCATCAGTTCACCATAAACCGGCCACGATCAGGTGCTCCACGTAAGATCCCTGTCCGAGGAGTCCAAGGAATAATCAGGAGAGTTCTCCAAGAGCCAAGAACCACTCGGGCAGAACTTCAGGAAGACCTTGCATCAGCAGGTACTGTTGTTTCAAAGAAAACTATAAGCAATGCACTGAACCGCCATGGCATCCATGCACGCTCACCACGCAAGACTCCATTGCTGAACAAAAAGCATGTTGAGGCTCGGTTAAAGTTTGCGAAAGAGCATTTGGAGAAGCCTGTGGATTATTGGGAGACTATAGTATGGTCAGATGAAAGCAAAATTGAACTTTTTGGCAGTCATTCTACACACCATGTTTGGAGAAGAAATGGCACTGCCCACCACCCCAAGAACACCATACCAACAGTTAAGTTTGGGGGTGGAAGCATCATGGTTTGGGGCTGCTTTTCAGCAAGGGGTACTGGCAGACTTCATATTATTGAAGGCAGGATGAATGGAGAAATGTACCGGGACATTCTGGATAAAAATCTACTGCCATCTACCAGAAAGCTGAAAATGAAAAGAGGGTGGACATTTCAGCAAGACAATGATCCCAAACACAAGGCCAAGGACACAATGAAGTGGTTTCAAAGAAAGAAAATCAAGCTGCTTGAATGGCCCAGTCAATCACCTGACCTAAATCCCATAGAAAATCTATGGAGAGAACTGAAGATCAAAGTTCATAAAAGAGGCCCAAGGAACCTTCAAGATTTAAAGACCATTTGTGTGGAAGAATGGGCCAGAATCACTCCTGAGCAATGCAGACGACTGGTCTCTCCATACAAGAGGCGTCTAGAAGCTGTAATCACCAACAAAGGCTTTTCTACAAAGTATTAAATAAAGTGTTCAATACTTATTCCCTGTGTCATTTTACTTTATTTATTATGACTCAACTTGTATACTTAAATGTTCTGATTTCTTTGTATGAATTCAATATTTGGCTTGATGGCTACATCTGGTGGAAATTTTGTGTCAATAGCCCACTTAGAAATCCCCTTACTGATAAAAATGCTGATGTGTCAAATACTTATTTTCCCCGCTGTATATTTATAAAATTTATTTTAGGTAGTTTATATAAATAATTTTTCATTTGAATAATTTTCTTAAATAACTAACGTCTGTTAAAGCTGCAGTCTGTAACTTTTTTTGGTTAAAAATGAGCCGAAATGAATTTGAGCAAGTACATAACCAGCTGGTGTTCAAAACTATCCCCTTACTTTAGCCCGATTCACAACGGTTATCTTATAATAATGTTTTCTAATTTGAGTGGTACTGGTAGGAATTTGTGGGAAATTCGAGCATGGCACTGCGTCATTACGTCACGTCTGTAAACATAAAGAAGTTTTCCCGGCTTGTAGGCTATCACATGTGAAGATCCTGCAGGTGGAGGATCATTTATAGCCTTTTCTCACAACAGTTGGAATAATTAAACTTATCATTTTGATGGCGGATTGTAATCCAAAAAGATTTATGTGTTTATGAAACACAAGTGACTGAAATTAGATTATATTCCAGTTTTAAATGTGCTTCTGATTACAGATAGCCTACATGGGATTCAATAAACTGTTGCATGAATTTAATGAACTAAGACTTCCAGACTAATTATTCCTCTGATGAAGTGGCAAAAATGCATGTTTTGAGTGAAGATATTATTTGATGCTGTAAAAATTATAGTCATTATTTTTTTAATTAATTGTATTATTTTTTTATTATACTACTACTACTTATTATTATTATTATTATTATTATTATTATTATCATTTTATTAATTTTCAAATGTTTTTTTCACATATTTTTTCTTAAGTTGACAGCATATGTTAGGCAATTTTGTCTTGGGAGGAAAAAAACTAATGAGAAAAAAAAACTGATAATAAAGAGATGAGAATTTTTTTAGTTCATTTTGAAATCGGAGACATCTTTTCATTGCAGACTTTGGTATCTTGGTAAATCTGAGCACAGTTTGAGACATTACTGATTTCTAATGAAAGGAGATCTTGGGGTATTTTAGAGAAACATCTGAGAAGCAGGAGACTTTCCATTTGTTCCCCATTTAATCTCATGCTTGTGTAGAATAAATAAATGACCTTTGTGCTTGTTCGTTCCAGTAGTCTTCAGATAGTAATGCAGATTGTCTGTATGATCCCACGCTGTCCTCACAGTCTCTGTAATCTATGGGAGTGAATTACAGACTGGCCTCTGAGGCCCCGCCCCCTCCTCCTCTTGACCCCGCCCACGCCCCGGGGGAGCCTGGACCATGTGGTGAACTGGCCCAGGATCTGAGAGTCCCGCCGGCCCGTTTGATCTGCACTCTGCGCCGCTCCGCACAGCACAGGAAGAGGATCTCTAATAAAGCCTCTTCATTTCCTTTTATTTTCATTTCTTTACAATCTCCTTCCTTGCTGAAAAAAAAAACAGCCTAGACCTGCTAAACTGGATCAGCTGGTGTCCAATTGAACCTGGTCACGGTTTTCTTGAGACTCTGCCGTTTTGGACACTTTCATACTGGTTTAATTCTAAAATCCACCAGGTTGCATAAGTAAAATACTTTCATGTTGACTTCGTGTGACGTGACCTGAGCCGTCGTATGTTTGTATGTACAAGGCCTCATCTTCACCAGAGCAGTCAATAATGAGTCAGTCGTGCTGTAGATCCATTCAGCCAGTGCACTGATACACTCCTCAGTGATCCAGCAGAGACGCCGGGCCAGAAACTGGCAGCGGCAGCCTAGAAATATTGATCAGTGTCCCATAAAGCATGAATAGACTGGCTGAGGATCGGAGGGTGTTGCCATTGATTGCAACATGGCTCTTGACAGGAGCCTCTTTGTTCCTTTGAAGACTGTAACTGAGAGCGCTAATCGCTCCTTGACGAGCGCTTTGTCTGATGTTTTATAGACACATATGATCTGACTGGCTGCTGAGATGTTTAGGCTGGATGTGCGAGGACAATAGTCGACTCTTCGCTGTCATCAGCCTTTGACATCAGCAGCCCGAGGCCAAACGCTCAGGAGGAAGTAGCACTTTCTCCACGTTTCTTTCTCTTTCTAAACCTGTCTCTCCACCTGTGTCTTTGCCTGAGCGCGGTCAGTGCTTTTTCCTGTCGCAGCATCTGCTGGTGAGGTTCTGATGGACGTCCGGTGGTGAGGCCACATGCAAACACGGCAAGGTGGTGTACCGACATCCCACAATCCCCTGATCCAATGCCACTGAGTGAAACTGCAACCCTCTTCATGCAGAAATGTCCTTTGTTAACAACAGAATCCATCTCCAGAATGTTAAATTGTTAAACAATGCAAAAAAAAATATTTTAATTAGTCTGTTTTTACTAGTTCTCCAGTGAAAATCCATGCAAGATACATTTATTCAAGAAGCAACACTGTATATTGTGGAAGCGTATTTCTGCCACGGAACAGAAAAATAAAAAATACTTTTATATCACTTATTTTTATCAGAATTGCGAGATTTAAATTTTGAATTCTGAGAAGAAAAATCAGAATTGTGATATTTAAACTAATTCCAATAAAAATCTGAACTGTGAGATATAAACTCAGAATTCTGAGGAAACAAAGTCATAATTGTTAGATAAAAAGTTGCAATTTTAATTTTTTATTTAGTGGTGGAAACAAAAAAGCAGAATTATGAGATATAAAGTCAGAATTCGCATAGAAAAAGTCAATGAATTGAGAAATGTTCTTAAATTGTGAAATATAAACACAATCGTGAGACAAAGTCAGAATTGTGAAGTAAAAAGTCACAGTCACCTTCTTTATTTTTTATTCTGTGGTGAAATTCAGCTTCTATAGTATCTTCAATATTAGAGTATTCTGTCTTACTGCACTGCAGCGGTGTTGTTATTGTATTAAAAATAGTTTGTTAATAAATTGAAATAAAATATAAATATTAGATATAACGTTTAAATGAAAATTAGAAATGTTCCCTTGGAAACTAATGGAAATAAGTTTAGCTTGAAGTTCTAAAATCACTAAAACTAAAATTCAAATAAAAGAAATATAAATTTAGAAAAAATATATAATAATAAAAATGACCAAAATTACTAAAACTTAAGCTAAAATTAAAATAAAAATCCAATTCAAAACAATACATACTAGAATAGTATATAAATTATACAAAAAGAAATCAATATTAACAACCTCAATAAGAATAGGTTTGCAGTCCATGTCTCATTGCTAAGACATGCTTTCCCAAAGAAGATTTGAAGCCTTTGGTGAAACAGTATTTAAAAATAGTGAAAACATGTATAGTTTTTATGTGGCCTAACAACAGTATTTTCCGAGGTGCTTTCTCATCCATCCTGTCTGATTTAAGTGTGTACACTAGTAAGAAATCATCTGTCACATTTGGCCTACTCAGTTTGATTACTTTTGCAGCAATTAAGCGCTGACGGTGATGCTGAACGACGTTTCAGAAGCATGCGGTCGCTCGAAATGCACCCGGCCGCTTCATGCCACTCCGTCCCGTCACCGCTGTCCCAAAGCTGTGAGACCGCAACAGGAAATGCCAATATAATGGTCGATACTGGCATGGAGCAGCACATGTCAGAGCCGCTTCTCCAAACCACAGAAAGCCTCCTAGACTTTGATAATGGACCATCCAGAGCTCCGCCGGGCCCGATGGGATCCGTCCCCGAGTGGACCTCCACCGTACTTCTGCCATGTGGTTAACGACTTCCTCCTCCTCGTTTAGGAGCTTTCCGTGTGTCCGTTGCTAATTTATTAATCTGTGGATTTCTTCTCGACAATCCCATTTGCTGGAATCTTCTTCGGGCTAATTTGGTAGGCCCTCATCCGCATAATAGTCTGAGTGGAGGAGAGAGCGATGGACGGGGCCGCCGGAGGAGGGCTGGAAGTGACTTTTGTCCCAGGACTTTCTGAGTTATTAATTGATTTTGTGGGTGACTAATGACTTTTTTATTGAGCAGTTTCCTCACGCTCCTGGAGGGAGAAAAGCCGAAATGACCGCACCAAACTCTGTGGCCTAGATATGGAGGACATCTTTCTGAACAGAGCGCTGGTTACCGTCCCACACACACGACAGGGAGAGACTCTGAATGAACATTGCAAAACAATTTAAGAGGATTTTTTACATTTGTAGTGACTAAAAAGTTCATGGAGAATTTAAAAGGCACATTGTTTATCAAAAGGGAACATCTGCAACATTTTTCATTTTTATATATATATATATATATATATACATATACATACACAGTATACACTGCTGTAAACTGAAGATAAATGAAAATACACTTACAAAAACCTAAAGTATATATTTAAAATTTTTATTATAAAATTGTATGTATTTAATTTTAAATAATATATAATTAATATTTTAGAATCATAACTTTAAAAAATGGTTATTTAAAAGTTTTTGTACACATATAATAGCATAAATATAATTATAAATATTATATTTATTTTATGTTATACACACTACCACTACCGTTATGTTAAAAACTACCATTCAAACGTTTGGGGTTAGTACTTTTTTTTTTTAAAGAAATTTATATCCATCAAGGATGCATTAAATTGATCAAAAGTGACAGTAAAGACATTTATAATGTTTCAAAATATTTTTAATTCAAATAAATGCTGTTCTTTTGAACTTTCTATTCATCTGTGAATCCTGAAAAATAAAATGCATCACAGTTTCCACAAAACATATTGTGCAGCACAATAATAATCAGAAATGTTTCTTGAGCAGCAAATCAGCATATTATTATGATTTCTGAAGATCATGTGACAATGAAGACTGGAGTAATGATGCTGAAAATACAGCTTTGATCACAGAAATATTTTTTTTGTCACGTTACATAAATTAACACAAAAATAGCTATTTTAAATTGCAATAATATTGCTGTATTTTTAATCAAATAAATGCAGGATCCTCAGGATTAAAAAAAACTCTCTTTCTCTCTCTCTCTCTCTCTCTCTCTCTCTCTCTCTCTCTCTCTCTCTTATATATATATATATATATATATGTGTAATAATTTTTACATTTTTCTTTTCTTTCTTTTTTTTTTTTACAGTTTTTTTGGTTGCTTATAGTTTATCTTTTGTTGCATGAAAATGTAATCACAAATGAATTGCTCGTCTACCATACATTCAATCCATCCCAAATTTACACAGATTACAATTACCCACTGCCCCTTCAGGCATGCAAAGTTTAGTGAATTGTTCAGCTGCTGAAGTTGAGCTAAATATGTTTTATATTACCATTCAGTCATGTTAACAGGAGCTCTGTGTGTTTAATGTATCGGTCACTTCTGTCCAGTGCCGTGTGTGTTTGAGTGCTGCTGGTGGCCAGCGAGTGTTTCAGGTCACTGTCTAAAGAGCCCATCTGCCTCCGCTGACCACAGCTCATCCAGCATTAACCGCCAGCGCTGGTCCATCACCCGTCTGCTCACACAAAGCTGTTTTGTTTGCGACTGCGGCTCTGTGGTCCACGCTACACAATCACAGGCTCGCCACAACACAACAACACTGAGTGACACGGCTGTCTGTCTCTGAGATCACCATTTGTTGGTGAAGCCCAGGGCTTGGATTCAGAGTACAGTTTAAGAGAGTAAACCAGGAAACACTCGATGGATAGACTGAAGAATGAATGAATGGAGGCGCTTTGAGTCTGAATCAGTCGGGTTTAATTAGAGGCTGTGTTGTGCTGAACAATAGCAGTTTTCACAGAGTTCATGTTGTGTCTGCATGATTCATATGAAGACAGATGTCACATCATTACATGCATTTCTCAACTATGAGTAAGAATGTGAGTGTAGCATCAGTGAATATTGTCTGTTATTTATTCAAAGCTTTTAATGCACTACATTCAATTGCCCTGTCACTAAATACACACTACCATCCAAAAGTTTGGGAGCGGTAAGAATTTTGTTTTTGAAAGTAGTCTCTTCTGCTCACCAAGGCTGCATTTATTTGATCAAGAATACAGAAAAATTGTGAAATATTATTATTTCAAAAAGCTGTCTTCTATGTGACTATCTGTTAAAATGTAATTTATTTCTGTGATCAAAGCTGTATTTTCAGCATCATTACTCCAGTCTTCAGTGTCACATGATCCTTCAGAAATCATTCTAATATGATGATTTGCTGTTCAAGAAACATTTCTGATTATTATCAATGTTGAAAACAGTTGTGCTGCCCAATATTTTTGTGGAAACCGTGAAACATTTAATTTTTCAGGATTCACAGATGAATAGAATTTTTAAAGAACAACGTTTATTTGAAATAGAAATCTTTTGTAATATTATAAATGTCTTTACTGTCACTTTTGAGCAATTTAATGCATCCTTGATGAATAAAAGTATTCATTTTTATTCTTACTGAACCCAAAATTGACACCAAATATATAATATAATATAATATGTTTTGCTTTTATTACAAATATATTTTTAAGCATTTTTAAAATATATAAATTATATACTGTGTATTATAAAACAAAATATCATATAAAAATAATATTTTATAATATGTAATTTAAAAATACACATTATATAGATTTCTATATGGAGTATCTCTTAAGAAGCGTGTTTTCGTTTCTCTTCAAGCTGTAATGGGATGGTGAGCAGTCTTTGAGTGTCTGTCTCTGTTATCAAACTCCTGCTTCTCATTTCCTTACGCATCTCCGGCTCTCAGTCCTGCCACATCCTCGCGTTCCTGCAGCAACGGCAGCAGCTCGTCACAGATGCGCTCTGCTGGAAGATCCAGTCCAAAACCTTCCTCCACAGAGCTCTGTTAATTCAGTTTCCTTGCATATTTACTTCAACAGTGTCTTGTAAATGTTGTTATATGTCCTTCTCATTGAGCATAAAGCAGTCGGTCGAGCCGAACCGTCTGTCTGTGGATTGGATTGAATTCAAGGTTAATAACGCTGTATTTGAACATCATTGCCTGGCGCGTTTCTCAGATATTGAAACATTAAGTCAGCGTGTGCATGTGAAATCCATTTTTGGAGTAGTTTTACAGGAAACCTCAGAATTATGAACATCAATATTGCTGGGATTTACGTGTTTTACTGGAATCCCTTAATCAAGGTAATTTTGGGGGAAATAAATTAATCTAATCTTCTCTGTTGCTTTGTGGTAAATATAATCATTAATGACCAATAATGGCATTATTCTGAAATCATACCATATAACTGATTCCAGCTGAATAGATTTATCACTTTACTGTAGATTTATACATGACAGAAATATGTTTATGATAGATGATCTGCGGCTAACAAGACTTTTCGGTTGTGTGGTTGCTAGGTCATTGCTAAAGTGACCTGGCTGTTTGCTAGGTAGTTGCTAGGGTGTTCTGGATAGGTGATTGCAAAAGTGTTCTGGTGGTTGCTAGGTGGTTTTTGGTAGGGTGTTTATTAGGGTGTTCTGGGTGGTTGCTAGGGTGTTCTGATGGTTGCTGGGTGGTTTTTGGTAGGGTGTTCTTTCTGGTTGCTAGGTGTTTATTAGGATGTTCTGGGTGGTTGCTATGGTGTTCTGATGGTTGCTGGGTGTTTTTGGTAGGATGTTCTTTCTGGCTGCTAGGTGTTTATTAGGGTGTTCTGGGTGGTTGCTAGGGTGTTCTGATGGTTGCTGGGTGTTTTTTGGTAGGGTGTTCTTTCTGGTTGCTAGGTGTTTATTAGGGTGTTCTGGGTGGTTGCTAGGTAGTTGCTAGGGTGTTCTGATGGTTGCTGGGTGGTTTTTGGTAAGGTGTTCTTTCTGGTTGCTAGGTGTTTATTAGGATGTTCTGGGTGGTTGCTAGGGTGTTCTTTCTGGTTGCTGGGCGTTTTTTGGTAGGTTGTTCATTCTGGTTGCTAGGTGTTTATTAGGGTGTTCTGGGTGGTTGCTAGGTTGTTCTAGGTCAGTGGTTCTGGGTGGTTGCTAGGGTGTTCTGGTGTTTGCTAGTTGGTTTTTGGTGGGGTGTTCTTTCTTGTTGCTAGGTGTATATTGGGGTGTTCTGTGTGGCTGCTAGGTGGTTACCAGGGTGTTCTGGGTGGTTTTTAGGGCGTTCGGGTGGGTGCTGGGTGGTTTTTGGTAGGGTGTTCTTGCTGGTTGCTAGGTGTTTATTATGGTGTGCTGGGTGGTTGCTAGCTAGTTATTTACTGGCTGGTTGCTAGGGTGTTCTGAATAAGTGATTGCAAAAGTGTTCTGGTGGTTGCTAGGTGGTTTTTGGTAGGGTGTTTATTAGGGTGTTCTGGGTGGTTGCTAGGGTGTTCTGATGGTTGCTGGGTGGTTTTTGGTAGGGTGTTCTTTCTGGTTGCTAGGTGTTTATTATGGTGTGCTGGGTTGGTTGCTAGCTAGTTATTTACTGGCTGGTTGCTAGGGTGTTCTGAATAAGTGATTGGTTAAGGTGATGTTCGGGTGGTTGCTGGGTGGTTTTTGGTGGGGTGTTCTTTCTTGTTGCTAGGTGTATATTGGGGTTTTCTGGGTGGTTGCTAGGTAGTTAATAGGGTGTTGTGGGTAGTTGCTAGGGTGTTCTAGATAGGTGATTGTTAAGGTGTTCTGGTGGGTGCTGGGTGGTTTTTGGTAGGGTGTTTTTTTCTTGTTGCTAGGTGTATATTAGGGTGTTCTGAGTGGTTGCTTGCTCAGTGGTTACTAGGGTGTTCTGGGTACCTCAGAATTATTAAACATCAAAATTGCTGGGATGTACATGTATTTCTGGAATTGAGGTCATTTTAAGGACTATTAATATATTTTATTTTAATTTAATCATTATTCTGAACGCATTCCATATAACTGATTCCAACTGAATATATGTATCACTTTACTGCTTTATGTATGACAGAAACTTTGAAATTCCTTTATAATAGATGATCTGCAGCTAACAAGAATTTTTCGTTGCATGAGATGAATAGATTCTCAGCTGTAGAAGTTGCTATCAAACGTTGACGCATGTGAAAGTCAGCGTAACTTGCAGCGACATTAATGTGCGATAGTGTGTGTGTGTTTCATCTTCAGCTGCACTATGTCTACTCATCCATTCAAACTGCACTAAATAGTGCCCGAGGCGGTTCTCTAGTCGTCTCCTCCCACACACAGCGCTCCAGGCAGCGGCAGGCCAAACCGGGCCGAACACACACCTATACATGAGACTCTTGCAGGACACTCCAAACCACCAGAGGCCAGAGTCTGAACGTCTGCCTTCAGAGGAGCTTCAAGGTGAAGTTTGAAGCCTCTTCTGGTTATCTAGTGTGAGATTTTCCTCGGCTAATATCTGCTGTAGCTGTCTAGTCAAGTAAATGTCTGGACTGAGAGCATAAATCTGCGCTTTAGTGTCAAAAGTCTGAAATATTCAGCATTTTTCTCTTTATCTTCTAGCGCTTTCTGCTGCCACACCCTCATCAGTGTTCTGGTTGCTAGGTGGTTGCCGGTGTTTTCTGTATAGTTGGTAGGTGCTAAATAGGGTGTCCTCCCTGGTTGCTAGGTGTTAATTAGTGTATTCTGGGTGGTTGTTAGGGTGTTGTGGGTGGATGCTAGGGTGTTACTAGGGTGTCCTAGGTTGTTGCCTAGGGTGTTCTGGCTAGGTGGTTTTTGGTAGGGTGTTCATTCTGGTTGCTAGGTGTTAACTAGGGTATTCTAGGTGGTTACTAGGTAGTTACTAGGGTGTTACTAGGGTGTCCTGGGTGGTTGCTACGGTGTTCTGGCTAGGTGGTTTCTAGGTGTTTATTAAGGTGTTCTGGGTGGTTACTGGTGTGTTTTGGTGGTTGCTAGGTGTTTTTTGGTAGGGTGTTCTTGCTGGTTGCTAGGTGTTTATTAGGGTGTTTCAGGTGGTTGCTATGTAGTTACTATGGTGTTTTGGGTGGATGCCTGGGTATTTTGGCTGGTTGCTAGGGTGTTCTGCTCAGTTATTACTAGGGATGGGTACCGAAACTCGGTATTTAATCGGTCTCGGGGCTAAATTTGATAAGACCGGAGTATCGATAAGCTCTGACGTTATCGGTTCTGCTGTCGGTACTGGAGAAATTATGAAAACACACAGTACATTTATTGTTGCTATATATACACAGTTATCTTGCAAATTCTATCTCACCAGAGTTGCCAGCTGTTTTTATATGCAATAATATTCAAACAGTTTTGTCTATGATGCATTTTGCTATTCGTAATTCGAATCAAGATCGGCTCATGGAATTGAGGTTCATAGGCAATATGAAAGTCTGTTTAATTATGTATTATTAGAAGATTACCTATTAAAACATATGCACTTTATGCCTGTGGCTGTTTATATTAAGTAAGTTTATTTATTTAATTTTGATTTTGGCTTCTAAGGTTATACGAGTTTTTCTAGCACATATATGCTTTCACAGGGAGCATTGCTTAAACGTAAACAATGACTTAACGCCAGAATTCAGCTCAATGTGATGTTGTAAGATGCTGTGTTTCATGTTGCTACATATGCGTACTCATCCATAATAAAACGTGAAAGCAACAATCCGCACAAGGCGGTCTCTAGCGCCCTAGCCTGAAACATGTGTGTGTGGTGTGTGGTGCCACGGGCCGAACACCACCATGGACATGCAACTTTGTTTGACCTCCAGGCGCATCCAAAGGCGATCAAATACACGTCCATAGGGTACAATGGCCAGCTACGACAGTTTGAACTTAAAGTTTTGTGTGAAGTGGACCAGAACTATTCTGGTAAGCTGTCTATGTGTCAATATATTGCTGAGAGTACAGACTGCGCTTTAGTGTAAAAAGAAAATAATGCATATTTTTATCTTCTACAGCTCTTCTGCACAACCGTCATAGTTTTAGGTAAGCATTAATGTTCAATATATACTGTGAATAGTTGCAGGGCAATTTAGGGTTCCTCCTTTTAGGTTTTTTTTAGGGTATTACTTGGTGAACGTAAGGGTTAGTGGCTTCATGGAAAAATGAAGGGTACTGTTTAGTTGATTTCCTTGGTGATATTTGGTAGGTGGTATTTGGTCAGGTTGTTCTTACTTTGCTTAGGTGTTCATATTCTAGGGTTATCTGTGGTTATTAGGTATAACATAGAATGTTCTGGGGGTTTGGGTGTTCTGGCGATTGATGGTTTTATCTAGGGATTTAATTAAATTTGATTTTACGTTTCGGAGTGTAGTAGTGTTTATTCAGGTCCTAATGGGTGTTACTGGTTGTTTGTGGTTGTAGGTTATTTTGGTAGGGTGTTTTCAAAAGTTCAGGTTTTATTAGGGTTTTAGGTGGTTGCTATAGTTACTATGGTGTTTTGGGTGGATGCCTGGGTATTTTGGCTGGTTGCTAGGGTGTTCTGCTCAGTTATTACTAGGGATGGGTACCGAAACTCGGTATTTAATCGGTCTCGGGGCTAAATTTTGAAAGACCGGAGTATCGATAAGCTCTGACGTTATCGGTTCTGCTGTCGGTACTGGAGAAATTATGAAAACACACATACATTTATTGTTGCTATATATACACATTATCTTGCAAATTCTATCTCACCAGAGTTGCCAGCTGTTTTTATATGCAATAATATTCAAACATTTGTCTATGATGCATTTTTGCTATTCGTAATTCAGAATCAAGATCGCGCTCACGTGGAGGAGCTTCAGCACGCGCAACATGAAAGCCCTGTTTAATTATGATAGAATAGAGAACTAACTATTAAAACATATGCACTTTATGCCTGTGGCTGTTATATTAAGCTAAGTTTATTTATTTATTTTTGATTTTGGCTTCTAAGGATTATAGCCGTGTTTCTTCTAGCACAACTTCCCTCCCTTCACAGCGGCGCGCATTCGTTCCTCCCTAAACAACACTTAACGCCAGAATCAGCTCAATCGGTGATTGTTGTAAGATGCTGTCTTTACTGTTGCTAAATTGCGGGACATGTTTGATAATAAAACGTTGAAAGCACAATCCGCACAAGAGACGCTGCTCCCCAGGCTGAAATGTGTGTGTGTGTGTGTGTGCGTGCCTGCGTGGCACGCTCCAAAACGGACAGGCAAATTAGTTTGAGCTTCGGGCGCATCCAAACGATCAAATACACACAAAAATATGTCACAATGGCCAGCTACGACAGTATTCACTTAAACAGTTTGTCTTAAGTGGACCAGAACTGTTCGGAGAAAATCCGATGTGTGTCAATATATTGCCTTAAAGTGACAGACTGGCGCTTCAATGTTAATCAAAGAAAAAAATGCAAAGAGAAAATCCCCCACAGCTCTTAATCTGAATAACGTTATAGCTTTAATAAGCATTAATCTATCAATACATACAGTGAAAACTATGCAGTGCGCATTTACATTTGATTACTTTTAGATTTCTTTTGTAGGCTATTACTTGCCTGAACAGTAATGTTAGTAGACCTTCATGGAAAAATGAAAGCACTGTTTATTTCATTTCATTTGTATATTTGTTTTATTGTATTTGTCAGTTTGTTTTTACTTTGTTTCTTTGTTCATATTCTTACTTTATCTTATCTTATGTATATAAAACACTAAAAATGTCTGCACACTGGTGCATTTACAAATTGATGTTTTATATTAATTTAATTAAATATTTATTTTACATTTCAGAATATAAAGTAATGTTAATTCAGCTCCTAATTTGTTATATTATATTATATATATTATATATATTATACACAGTATAACAAAAAGTACAGATAAGAATACGTTTAAAGTACCGGATCGATAAGCAGTATCGATAAGAGTAGTAATACCGTTAAAACCTTAACGATACCCATCCCTAGTTATTACTAAGGTGGTCCTGGGTGGTTGCCAGGTGTTTACTGGGCTGTTCTGGCTGGTTGCTAGGTATTTTCTTACTGTCTCAAATAAAATGAGTCACTGATTCTACCTTCACTGTTATATTGCTTTCTAAAAGCACACTTTTCAACAAGCTGAGTTGAAATATTATTTGTGCCTATAGCACAAACTTTTGGAGCATTTATTATATATTAAACATTTATTAGCGTTAGAGGGGTTTAAAAATATTGTGTTTTAAAGGTAAATGCACATCACAGTTTAGTGCATTAATACAGAATTCATTCAGTCACATTGGCTTTATACGATTTGAAATCTGTTAAATTCTGCTTTAATCCACTGTAAATGTTTCATTCAGTTGTTTGATATTAATATAGTTGATTGTGTGCAGTTTCTTGTGTGTAGCCCATTAGAATGTGCAGAAGTCGGATCTCTCATTACAGTATACGAGGCCTCTGGGAGCTGTGATGAAGGTAGATTGAAACTCACAGCGGGATCGTTCCATGTGCTGTTGTTTCCTCTTAAGGCGCGAGACGGCCCCTCTGTGAGCACTTACAGCGCTTTAGCTTAAAGCTACGCTGCAAACACAACTGTTCTGAGGCAGGTGTTCGCTGGCAAAGAATCAACTCAGTAGTGCTCATGGACCAGACTAGAGGACCATGGGAAAAGCAGCGCCTTCGACTGCGGTGACGTCAGAACGAGCGCGTCTCCATACAGGAACGCTGTGATCGGCAGCAATGTCAATACAGCTGGATGAAGCCAGTGTGTGTGTGTGGCCCTGAGCAGAGGACATCTGTGCCTGTCCCGTCCACATCCTCACACACATATAGTGTTATAGTGTAAGTGCATCACAATGTTAAATACTCCCGTGTTAGTCTCTGTACTTTGAGTTTGGTATGCCTGTTCCAAAACACAGTGACCTGTGTGCTGTCTACATAGGCAGCGGCCTTGTAAGGCAACATTCTGACTGTCATGGAACCTTGTAAGTAGAACACACTACTCACTTCACATGAATAGCTATCACATGGCAAATCACATTGGAGTCCAACAGAGTTTGACTTATTAAATTCAAATAATGCGATAATAGGCTATAACTCTAATACAGTAAATATACATAACACACAAATATGGGGTAAAATAGTTATTTTCAACTTTTATTGATGATTTCAGTGTAGAGATTTAAAAAATCTTGACCAATTAAATTGATATATATTTTGCAAAATAATTTGTATTTATATATACACTGTACTGTATATATCACATCATAAATACTAAAAATACATAATGTTATCATGTAATAATATATTTTATATATCAAATGTATTTGTTGTGTGTGTGCATGTGCATTTGTATCATAAATACTCTGTAATTATTTGTTTTAATATATAACATAAATGAGTATTTGTGATACATAGTGATATTAATTAAATTAAATTTAATTACTATATATTGAACTTTGAATGAATGGATGAATTTTTACAGAGGATTGCTTCATCCATACTTCTTGCAAAGCTACCTTTTGCCAAAACAAGTTATCTTAAAAGGCAGCATATTGTTGGTGCTGTAGGAACAGCTTTTGTGTCGTGAGTGTTACTTATGATGCCCTATAATGTTGTCTAGTTAGGCAGCTCACTAGGTTGTGTGTGTGTGTGTGTGTGTGTGTGTGTGTGTGTGTGTGCGAGGGCAAAGTGCTTTGCTCTGTCACTTGGCTGTGCTGCTAAACGATATGTCAGAAAATCAATTAATTACTTTTAAGCAGCAGTTAACGGCATCCACACAATACAGCCGCATGAATTATTAAAGAGCACGAAAGCTGAGTTATTTTCCCCTCTCTCTCCCTTAACTAACCTCCCGTACAGTACAGAAGAGAAACGACAGAGACAAACAGACAGAATGAAAGGAGGTTATAGAGAGAACGATTGATCAAACAGGGCGGGAGGGCAAAAGAAGAAACAGATGGATACATTTGAAGAGTGTAGAACACGTTCTGATGTTGCTATGCAGTTGCTAAGGTGTTCTGAGTGGTTTTTAGAACATTTCTATGTGGTTGAGAGGTTTGCAATAAAATGAGTGATCTCAAAATGAGCTCTGGGTGACAACTAGTGACTCTTAAGTGTTTTTATTTTTCCAAAGGAATTTAAGGAGAAACATTTGAGACAAATTTAATACGTAACTGAGAGCTGCATTAATTCCTCTAAACAATGAAAGAGAAACCTATGAGCAATTTTCATCTTGGGCAATACATGCATTAATATTATTATTATTATTATCATTATTTTTTATCGAACAGATACTGTGTATAGAATTGATGACTCATTTTATTCAGTGGATAATATGATATAAATTCATATTTTAATTATTATTATTATATCAAATTTATTAAACAAATAGACATTAAACCTAATTATTTTATTATTTGTTTTCATCATACACCTTATACTATTTGCTAGGTTTATATACGTATAACCCTAATTTGATTTAATGCTTAATTTTATTCACTAAGACAATATTATTATATAAATCTATATTATTGTTGTTATTATTATATCACATTTATTAAAAAAATAGACATTAATCCAGATGATTTTATCTGTTTTTATCAAACAATTTAAGTTTGCTGTATTTGTATGTAATCATAATTTTGTTTAATGCCACATTTTATTCACTAAATTAATAATATGAAATCTATATTATTATTATTATTATGATTACATCAAATTTTGGGAAAAATGACACATTAAACCAAATTATTTTATGTTTTTATCAAACACTTTATACTCTTTGATATGTTTGTGTAGAATAAGAATTTAGTTTAATGTCTCTTTTATTCACTGAATAATATGATATAAATCTGTTATTATATCCTATTAACATGTCTTACAGTGTATGTTGAAATTTTGAAGATAATTTGCAAATTTTTTCCAGTGAATTTACTGTACAAACCTTTTGTTTTTTTCCTCTTAAATGAAATAGGCTTCAGTATATCATGCATTGCAGTGTATTCAGCTTCTGATGGGTTTGCTCAGTAGTTTTGGCAGCATTGATTGTGGGCCCCAGGAAACGATTATTGATCCTGTGTGCCCAGCAGTGCTGGCCCCGGGGTGGCTCGTCTCTGGGGGCCCGTAGGGGACAGACTGCCTGCGGGCAGTGGGGAAAACGACATCTAAATCCGTGCCGTTAGTGTGTATGTAAAAACGAAAAGGCTAAGACTGTAGAGATGTGTATTTTTCGAGAGTTCGCTAGACAGCTATGTGGTCTGTTGAATCTGTTGTCTTTCCACATCTATGTGGTATCGGCAGTGACAGCCTGTCAAACACACCCCAGTTCTGATGTTACGACCGGCACGACTTACTGTGGCTTACCAACCTTTTCCTGCTCCCCACCCAGACAGCCCAAGTCCTCCGAACCCTTTGAAACCCGATCTGTGGTCTGAATTGAGTCTTTGCCAGTCTGAGTTTGAAATCTCTGATGCCAGCTTTCATATGGAGACCAAAATAGACTTAGACACCAATCAACAACCGCTACGGTCACTGGCAGATCCACGGTTCACTAGATAGGCTGCAAGGTCATGGGTCATACATTTACATTTATGCACAAGTCATGAGTTTGGTTCACAGGTAATGCATAAACTGATCAGATGTGCACCTTCAATGATATGATATGCACCTTCAATTTTTTTGAGTTCTCTAGTTCTGTAAAAAAAACACAGAAACCAAAATACTGATCAGAAGAACCTAAAATGTAACATCAACAACTCAACGTTCAGTAATGAAAGTCAAAAATGTATCTGTTTTGCCTTTTTGTGTTTTGCCTTTTTTTTTAGTTACACCTTCATTTTTAAGAGTTCCCGAGCTCTTCTTCGCACACTTCACCTGCTCCCTCATGCGTAATTTGACTGTTTTCACTGCATGGAGATGGAGAAAGCAAGAGATGGGGGGAAATCAGTGGCTAAATGAAATGATCAGGTTAGAAGTGCCCCGGGGCAGTGAGACGGGCCTGTCTCCTGAGGCCATGCTTACTGATGGGATATATTAGTCATGACTGCATGTCAACTTTTCCTCCGTCGCCTCTTCTTTGAATCTGTGTTTTGTGTAATATGGAGCAGGGCGGCGGGAGACGTGAGGCTATAAATGCAGCGAGGTGAAGGAGAGAATCCGTATTTCCAATCCTGGATTGAATCAGAACGGCTCGAAATGAATCCGGGCCCCTTCAAAGCGTCCGGACCGCTCTCGTGGGCCATGTACTTCATGACGAAGGGCCGAAACAACAACGCACTGTTTGGTAAAGACAAAACTGTTGTGGTTCGTCGTTCCTCTGTCGTATTTGTCACACTTTCGTTCTCCATGAATCACATCATCCATCGTTTTGTTTTTCCTGCTCTGTAGTTTCTCTTGTTCTATCGCTTTAGAATGTGAAAGAGGAACTGTTGAAATAGGGAACTACAACTTCATGTACCTTCATTATGTGTGTGTGTGTGTGTGTGTGTGGCCTTTGTTTTTCAAGATAATTTTATATTCTTTCATTTGGTTAACGCTTATTATTAGTGTTAACCAAATACTAGTGACAATATGCTGACACTAATGATGACAGTCTGATATATATCATTTGACACTTGAAATATCATGTTTAGCGTGTATTAAAACATTTTTACAGTGTATTACAGCAGTTCCCTTGTGGAAATGTTTTTAATTATAATAACTGTATTAAGTTTAGAGGAAATATTTGTGAGGGAAGAAACTAGGTGTATCAAACTGTTTGCTGTGTTTGTGTAGAATTATATTTTATTTCAGCGTGTGCTTCCTCCATGGCTCGACCGAACATGATCAGATATTTGTAACCCTGCAACGCTTGTCAATATATTTTATAGCCGACTACAAGCGCTATTGATTGCTCAACTCTCAGAGATCAGATTTCTCCAAATCAGTAAAACACAAGACCGAGATCCTGCACATCCAAGACCTGCGGTGCCTTTGTGCTAGAAAATCATTTATGATTGGCGTGCATGTTATATTATTTTCCCTGGAATTGATCTTTGCTTTCAGATTCAGCCGTTATATCTTCTGACTATACTGAGGCAAAATTATTATTTATAATAATTGTATTCAGACACTGCAGCATATATGACTACTAGTAGTTTTTATATCATATAGCCAAAATGATTATAATTGTTTTATATTACTTAGTTACAAACATGATTAGATTGAAGAGTTTAATTGAAAATGAATGTTTTATGAACGCATCTTTCTTGTTCTTCACTAAAAATCAATCTACATAGATGTTTTGACATTTAAACACACAAGAAGCCACTTTATTTTCAGATGAACTGAAATGCATCATACTTGTTTACAATAAGATCAGTTTCAGAGCTGAAATAAAAAGCCTGACTCAAGTATACTTTGTGTAATAAACAGGATGACTTGTACAGAGGCTGTGTTTTCATTAGTGTGACTGATATCAGGATTTGCATGTTTTGTGTTTCATGTTCAGTAAAGACAACAAGGAAGATGAGACGTGAATAACACGCCTCTCATAATGCAGCTCTTTACATTTTAACAAATGAATCAGGCCCTGTAACCGGAGCAGAACAAGATCTCTTAGTTCTCTGTGTTATTGTTATGAATGCATGCACAGTTTGATATGACTAATGCAACTTTATCTTGGGAATTTGCAACATTTGCAGCTTTACAGTCTTCATCCAAATGAATCTCAAACATGGTTAAATAATTTAGTTTTTTATTATAACTTTTGAAGAGTGCATCAGATGTTGCTCTTCTATTTAAATTCAACATGTTCTTTCATAAAGCACAGACAAATATCTACTGAAAATGATAGATGTAAACGTGGATTTGTCCTCAAACGTGATTCGTGACGATGCAGTATTTATATTTCCTGTAATTAGCCAGACTTCTCATCCAGTGTTTACTCTGAGCATGAACTATTCTGAACTGGAAAAGTGCATTTCTTAAAACAAGGTGTCAAGCTATTATTATTTATAATTAATTATTATACTCATTTCAGTACTATGCTTTCTTTAAAGAATTGGTGGTCTTTTGTGAAGGCATGAGCTTTCAGATGAATTCACATTCTGTTCATTTTACTGAAAGCTTGTCATTTCCACTGCATGCATTCAGCAGAGGATCTAACAGACTGTATCTGGCGCATGTAGATCGTCTGCTGCCCCCTTTTGGCTACAAAACACAGACTAGATCATTACCAAGTTACTCGGTTTCGATCAGGCAGACATTATTTCTTTTACTTATCCTCTTTTGTGTCTTTTTTCATTCTCTTTAGAAAAAAAAAAATACTCTAGATTTTCCGTTTGTCTGTTTTTTTTTTTTTCCCCGACTATTTTTCTTGCTTTTTGTTATGTAATTTTTTTGGCCCGTTTTTTTTTTTTTTTTTTACTGAATTTGAGTCAGCAAAGTTTTTGATGTTCCTATAATGAAATTTTTGTTTGCATGATTTACTAACGTTCCTGGAGAACAGCATGGTGCTTTGGAGTTTTCGTCGTGTTCTGCTGATATCATGTTCCTTCTGATAAAATAAAAACAACATCTACTGGTACAAAACAAACTTTTTTAACCATCTATTATATGTGTTCCTTATACCTTTTTTTAATTGTTTATATGATTTCTTAAAATAATAGATTAGATTATAATCTAATTAAACAAACTGTTTTCGCTTTAGTTTAGCCTACATTTTAGCTGCCATTTGATAAGTAACTTAAATCCAAACAATTCAACAGTGAACCATTTGACGCGAGCGCGCGAGGAATTCCATTGACTGCTCAGATCCACTTTTTCCCCCGGTTCGGACCGTCTTCTGATTGGTCGAGTCTGTCGAGGTCTGTCATCGCTGACCAATGAGAACGTTCGGGAGGAAGACCTATGCAAATGAGCTCTCCTGTCTGGCGTTCCTGCGCTGCCCATTGCCAGTAAAAGCTCGTCGCTGCCGAGAGATTCATTCACAACGCATCATCCTTTCCACTGCGAGCGGCGTCCTGGATTTTGAAAGAACACTTTCTCTTTATACAGCTTTATACCGTGTTATAGAAATGAGTGCATGTACTTTTTATACAGTTAAAGACTGAAAGCGAAAGCGCTGGCGTCAGGTGCGCGGTTTGCAAGGTGCGCAACTTTACGCACACTTTCTAAAGGATACGCGAGCGCAAGATCATCCTCTCTGATGGCACCTGCTGAAAGAAGAACAACGTCTCCATAAACTGACTTGAGTTCGTTTCAGACGGAACGGCACGGTTTGCACCTCACCAAACGGATAGTAAGACGCGCAAACTTTCCACGTCGCGCTTGAGCTCGTACCCTTGATCCGTCTGATCAGCTGCTCGTCTGGAGCCCTGGATCCTGATCCTGACTGAGAGGGTGTTCAAAAGATACCAAATGGTTTTTCTTTGGGACGCCAAATACGGTAAGAGCGTTTCTCAGCTCTGCGTAACGGCGGTTTCGCGAGTCTATTTTTACGCGTCACGTTTCATCGTGTCTGAATGTTCATAGCTGTTAATAATCACCGAAACCTTTAACCTTAAGCGAAATCGTGATGTTAATGTGACATTCCCGGTCAAAAACACTGCAGATTCTCTCTCTCTCAACTTCAGTTCACTTTGCTTTATTTAGCACGACTAAAACTGTAGTTATATTGCCAAAGCAGTGTAAAATAATATAAGAATGCAAAAGGATTAAACAAGTAGTATTTTCAAACAAAATAACATTGCATTAAAATTAGAAGTCAATCCGCAAAATGAACAAAAAGCAATACGTTTACGAATAGCTAATTAAATATGAGTTATAAAAAGCAATAGGCATTCAAAATAAGACTAAATATGAGAGGCAAATCAAAGTAGCTGATCTAGAAATGCATTAAAAAAGTATATAAAAATGACTTCATTGTAACAGAAGTAGGCTACGTTTTTCATGATGAACTTGTTTTTAAATGTAATTAAATGTGACATTTATAATCAGAGATTAAGTAGTGTTAACTGTCCTAAAAATGAATAAAATATGTTATCAATATTTAAAAAATGCCAAATGAATCAGACAGATTGATGTTGTCCAATGTGAGGCAAAAAAAACCTTAAATAACAGCGATGACCTGCATAGACCCTCATGACTGTCAATGTCTCTTTTTTCAAATATTGACCTTTTTATATTCATAATCAGGCCAAATGGAATCATCTTGATATTCATGTATGAAATTAAAATATTTTTAATATGAAAAATATGATTGAACAATGATTAGATTATGAAAATTTCATAAATTCAGAAAGCGTGTAGAAAATTTATGAAACCAATTTTAATATAAAGTTGATATTTTTAAGAGCTTGACGTGTTTTTAGAACAAAAGAAGCAATTATTTAAATGTCTAGTTTTCGTCCCACGTACTGTGCCGTAAGAATAAGTCTTTGCATTGTCATTGTTTTTAAATTCTCATATGTCTGGACTATGTGTGTAAGTGTATGGCTTCCGGAATGTGTGCTGTTTTGTCCATTCTGTCTGCAAATGCAAATCTGTGTTTTCTACACCTCATCTCACTCACCCCAAACACCCATCATCAAACTCCAGTTTTAGCCTGATGCCGCGGCTGAGTCTGTGTTTATATTGGGCGGTGGGTTTGGAGAGAGCGCAGTGGCTCTCTGTGCGCAGCGCTGTGGCGTGTGTAACCACACTCATGTGGCATCGATTGTGGTTGGCCGAATGACCGCGGGCCACGGTGCTGTCTGACGGTTTTAATGCTTTCATACGCCTGCAAGGCACTGCTGCTGCTGCACGGGCTCCGGCACAGACGTCAACCGGGGTAACGGCACCAGAAGTTGCTTGGAAAAAGCGTTTTTAAAAATGTAGTACTTTGTTCATGACAAAAACTAAAAGACAGAAGCTTACAGTACACTGAGCACAGCTGCAGAAGATGACATATTGTACAGTAAAGTAACAATGGAGTGAATGGATGTAAATAAGGGAAGCCATGCATTATGGTGATTTTACTATGTTTAAGTAGTGTTTTAGTGGCCCAGCTCAAAGTAAAATTACTATAATAGAAGTCCAAAAGTGTCTTATTGCTATTAAGATACCAATGTAAATAATTGATTTTACTAGAAATTATGGTTCTGCCTAGTAATACAGTGCTGAGCAATGCAACATCTGAGATTTACTTTTTTGCACTTTTACACTCTTTTGTACTTTTCTTACTGTGAGCATGCATTACAGGGATTTTTACAGTGCATTACAGTGAGGTTTAATATATAATTATTCATTTTACTAGAAATTATTTTGAAAAGTAATAAAGTGTCAAGCAAAGCAACACTTAATATAGATGTGTGGTCACAGGTGTGCATAGGTAGGCCCTATGATCAATAGTGTCAAATGTTACTTATTTAATCTCGTTTTACACCTTTTTGAAACATCTCAGATTTACTTTTTGCAAAATTGTAAACTTTTTACATTTTCTGTTGAGTTGAGTGAAAGGTCTAATGCACGTTTGTGTTTCAGAACCTGCGCCTGGGCGACGCTTCACGCCTCCCTCGACCACTCTGAGCTCGGGGAAGATGAATGAGGGGTTGCCCCTGGGGGCTCAGGAGAGCAGCGGTGCCGCCCTGGTGGGCAAACTGCGCATGGCTGACCGGAGCATGGTGGAAGTGCTTTCCGACCACCCAGGAGAGCTGGTGCGCACCGACAGCCCCAACTTCCTCTGCTCTGTCCTGCCAACACACTGGCGCTGCAACAAGACGCTGCCCATCGCCTTCAAGGTACCTGACCGCAGACCGCTGGTATCTGTGAATGACATCTTATGGTTTAATAATATTGTGCAATATGAAGAACTATGCATGCATTTTTTTCTCAGGCTCGGGGACGTTTTAATATCTTACAATCTCACATTGCCCTTTTTTTAATGCACATCCTTAATTAAGCTAATGATTTGGCGGGAAGCGTCAGTAATTGTTGTTAATCTCCTGTTGTCACGGGTGACTGCAACAACTTTCATCATCATCATCTTCCGCATTTGGTAAATGACGGTAAAAATGCGAACCACCCAGTCTTGCCAAAACCAGAGCGTAGTGCTGTGAGGCATGTGTGTGCTCTGAAACAAAGAACTGAAGAATGGAATGTGCTGACATTTACAGTTAATATGCAAATAACCTGCTCATTTAGTTTAGATGTGGAGATATTGCACAAGTAGATGTGACGCAGTACTGTAAAGAGGATTTGAATGTTATTTGGTTTTCGTTTTCACCCTCTGCCCAATGTTTTTGCTTAGTAATAAAGTAATTAAATAAGATATTTTGTTAAGTCTAATAATAGTATATACACACAAGTGTTTGAAAGTTTGGGGTCAGTAAGATTGTTAAAAATAAACAAGTAAATACATAGATCAGGGATACTCAAATCTGGCTCGCGAGATCCACTTTCCTGCAGAGTTTAGCTCTAACCCTAATCAAACACACCTGAGCATGCTAATCAGTGTCTTCAGGATCATTAGAAAATCACAGGCAGGTGAGTTTGATCAGGGTTGGAGCTAAACTCTGCAGGAAAGTGGATCTCACGAGCCAGATTTGAGGATCACTGACATAGATACATAAATGAAAAATAGTAGTTCAAGTAACGATGCTGAAAATTCAGCTTTGATCACAGCAATAAATTACATTTTACAATATAGTCACATGCAAAACATTTTTTTTTTAAAAAAACCTTTGTATAATTCAGCAATTAAATGCAGTGTTGGTGAGTATAAAAACTTATAAATATATATTAAATCAATGGTTTTTATCATATTGTTAATATTATGTTTTTTTTTGGTTTTTGTCTTCATTATTCATCCAACTTTTATCATTGTGGCGTAGTGTGATAATTGATTTGTTTTTAAAATGCAGTTTTGACAAAGGTTTAAATGTATCTAACATATCTTCTTTATTCATTGGTTGACAGGTGGTTGCCCTTGGTGACATTCCTGATGGCACTTTGGTCACAGTGATGGCTGGCAATGATGAGAATTACTCTGCCGAACTCCGCAATGCCACAGCCGCCATCAAGAATCAAGTGGCTCGTTTTAATGACCTGCGTTTCGTTGGCCGCAGTGGACGAGGTAAAATGCATAAAAAAATAACAGATTTGCTCCTCACCTAGACATACACATGTTTGAGAAGCAAACAGTAGATGTAGACTCACCACTGAGCCGTGACGGAGATATTTTAATGCCAGTGTCTACGTGTGTACATGCTTGGTTAAATGTGTGTGTTCCTGTGTGTTTTGATATAGAACTCACACACGTCAGCACAGACCGTTACCTGTCGCTTTCACTTCCTGTGGCACATGGCCAGTGCAGTCAAATACTGCAGATCTTATCTATTTAAATCACAACGTTTTATGTACACTTGCTAGTCATCCAGCCCTTTGTACCACTGTCTGATTGTTGAACTGCTGTGGTGGCAGAGTGATTTTGTGGCTTGTATTTTAGATATTTAAAGCAGCCAAAATGTGACTTGTGGAAAAATCAGCAGTGACTTCTTACTGTATTTGTGATGTATGAATCATCCAGCTTCCATAATGACAGAGTAGTTAGTCAACAGAATGACTGGCTTCTGGGAAAACAAGGGGTCCCGCAGGGCTCTATTCAAGGCCCGATGTGATTTCGTTGATATAGCCCTCAACGCTAACGCCACTGCTTTTAACCTACATGTCCAGGCCTGCGATACATATACGGATGCATACACACTCCTTTGTCCTGCTCTCTTTTGTCTGCATCATCATTTGAACACAGCATAATAGAGGCAACAAAGTCGATGTTTGCAGCAGGTGTGCTTGCGTGGTTTGAGCACAAAATGCATGCATTGAAAATGGAAACTGAGTTTGTGTACAAAGAAAAGCATAAATGTTTATTCGGGATTGTTAAACAAAACATATTTGTCCATTTTACTGCATAAAAGTCTTGCTTTTCAGTGCATTTCAGACATGCACATCCTCACAGACTGTTGTTTATCTGAGCAATGTGATGTTTGAGAGCACCAAGAGCAGCTGCGCTCTGCTGCGATGGAAGTGATTAGGTTTAGTGCCGGAAAAGAGTGCGGGTCAAGAAAAAACAGCAAGAGCGTGTTAAGTAAGGGAGAAATGTAAACTATGCATATCTACACACACTCTTGCTACTCTGTATTTTGCAGATGAGTAGATAAGACAACAAAGACTGTATCTGTGTGGCTTTTTGTCCATCCATCTTTGTTTTCGCAGCATCGTGAGTCACTTGATGTCTTCAGGCACATTTATATGCACACATTTCTTGCTTTGTGAGTTTGACTTGCCCATGCACACTAACACACCGTACAGTGCTCTACAAAACAGACACATGTAAACAAATTATAAACAAATTCCCCCACATCACACACACACACACTATGTAGGGACATCCCCCTGAGAAACGCTCTGCACTTCCTCCCTGTTTGGCCATTGAGCCTTTCAGACAGAACGTCTCCCATCCAGACGCTAAACCACTGAACCACAGTCGTGTGTGTGTGTGTGTGTGTGTGTGTGTGTGTGTGTGTGTGTGTGTGTGTGTTAGTGTGTTAGTGCAGAAGGTTTTGTAATGAGTGTGTTAGACAGGAACAGATGAGTCAGTGTTTTGCATTTATATTTCTTGAGAATTCATATACAAAATAGTACTATCGAATTATTGCCATATACTGTATACCAGGGTAATGTTAATGTTTAAAAACCAGTCATATACTGTACATGTGGCAGTACCATGGGATCAGATGATATTGACATGTACTTTGGTATTTACATGGTACTCAAAATAACACCATGCTAATACCATGCTGCATGTCCAAAAACATGGTTTTATCATGGTACTGGGTCCAAATACCATGGTATTATCATGGGACTCTAAGAAACTTCAAAGAAGTACCATGGCACCATTTCCAAAAACATGAGTTGTTTTTTAAGTGATTACTATGGTATTTAAATGATTCTCCAAGGAATTTTGTGGCAGTACCATGGTATTTATTTATTTAGTCATTTAGCAGACACTTTTGTCCAAAGCGACTTACAAATGAGGTATCAGATAGTTGGTACTTTGTTGGACCAACATTACCAACAATGTTGATAAATACCATGGCATCATGTCCAAAAAAACATGTTACTATGTTTTGTACATGAGGTATTACTGTGTTTCCATGTTCACTTGTAAAAAAAAAAAGTACGTAGTACATAAAAAATGCATAGTTATGCCATAATTTGCCACATACAATGGTACTGAATGACCACATGGTTTTTACATATATAATTTACATATATAAATAGAAAAGTACCATGATATTGTTTTTTACAAAATATCATGGTACTTTTCTATAAACTGATTATTCCGAACGTTTAGTTGTAAAAGGCAGAGTGTTAGCTCTTTATTACAGCATTATAAGTGTGTGTTCCTGGATGTGATGTGATGTTTGTGTTTGTGTGTGAGATCATGGCAGACAGAAGTGGATCGGTGTTGTCACAGCGACTGCGCTCAGAATAGCACCTGGCATCGCACTCGAGCGCTGATCCTTGGCGCGGCCCGTGTTTGTGTGTGCGCCGCACATCTGTGCATATGTGTGTGGTCAGGCCTCGTAGTTTGTCAGATTTTGGGGAACAGCTTGGAGTTTTTCCCAGCTCTATTTTTCTGGCTGAATAGCGAGCAGCGCGTGTGCGTGTAACCGTACCTTGCTTTGACTGGCGAGCTTGGGCCCGTGTAGCACAGTGTAACTCAAACCCGCTGTTGGCACGCAAGCGTTCACCTCCCTGGGGTCCATCTCATCGTCATAGCGATGAGTGACAAGTGAAGGCATCAGGAATTGTGGGTATAGACCCCAGCTCCCATAATCCTCATAGTCAAATCCGGTTTGTGTCGTTTGGCACATGTGCACGTCTCGCCTTATAATGTCAGATTTGTTTCACCTAATTTGGCAACAGTGACAACTAAATGATAATTATACAGAAACGTTAAAAACTCTTAATCAAATGTGTTTCTGATACACACCCTTTTTTGTTTTTTTAGGAAATTAATACCTTTATTCTGCAAAGACGCATTAAATTGATCAAAAGTGACAGTAAAGACATTTATAATGTTACAAAAGATTTCAAATATATTTGAACTTTATTTTCAGCAAAGAATTTCGGTTTCCACAAAAATATTGTGCAGCACAACTGTTTTCAACAATGCTAATAATCAGAAAAGTTTCTTGAGCAGCAAATCAGCATATTAGAATGTAATTTTCATAATGCTTGTAATTTCATTACTCAAATACAATGATTTAAATAAAATTATTATAAATCAAAGTAGTACTTAAAAATTACACCCAATAATGTGTATGCTTGGTTATTTTATTTTATATTTTATTTTGAATTTGTTTGGCATGTTTTTTGGCATTAAAGTATACAGTTTAAGACTTTTGTGTTAAGGTGTTGAGAATTTGGCTGTGAAATGTGTTTAACTGTCATGAAAATAATGTCAATTGCAAACAATCCTAAATGTCCTAAAAAATTACTTGCATATATATTTCTTTAGACTTTGGGGTGAAATGCAATCTTGGCTGATTTGATGACTTTCACCTTTTTTTGGTTGGTTTTATTTGTAAGCGTGTATATTGTTGTCTCAGTGCATGTGAAATCTGTCCATCTTTGTGCCGCAGCTCCTCTTGGTATCTCACTGTATTATTTCTGACCCTCTCTCTCTCTCTTCGAGATCGTCCATGTGTCCTCTGTTTATTTGGGGACGAGGTCACATGACGCACTGTTTGGCCCGTGTCTCTGCTGTGCTGTCTGAACTCTGTCTCTGTTTAAGGACACAACAGAGGCGACTTTAAATTCCCTTTTGTGTCTGATCGTGGGGTTTTTATTGTGACACGAGCACTTATGATGACAGCCGTCATCAGATAGATCGGCCATGATGTCTTCATCCAGAAATACACGCGCGCTCAGTCTCGTCTCACTTACTGTGTTTTACTGTCTCACACTCCTTTAAATATGTGCATCTCACATGTAGCTACTAAAAATTATATCCTGTGAATACATGCTAAATATATTCTGCAAATGCTGAATTTCTGATCAGTTTGTCTGTTTTTTTCAGGCAAGAGTTTCACTCTCACCATCACCGTCTTCACAAACCCTCCTCAGGTGGCCACGTATCAGAGAGCCATAAAGATCACTGTGGACGGACCCCGAGAACCACGACGTGAGTGACCACACACGCAAATATAAATATATGAAATCTAATTTAAAAAAAAATGATATCATATATATATATATATATATATATATATAGGACTGAGGTGTCCTTGAGCAAGACACCGAACCCCCAACTGCTCCCCGGGCGCTGTAACAATCCGGGTGTGTGTTCACTTAGGATGGGTTAAATGCAGAGAATACATTTCACTGCTGGTTATATACTCTATATATACTGTAATTGTGTATGTGACAAATAAAAATAATCTTAATCTATATATCTATATCTATATCTATCTATATATATATATATATATATATATATATATATATATATATATATATATATAATATAGATAGATAGATATAGATATATGAAAATATGAAAATATATAAATAGTATATATATATATATATTCACACACACACACGCTCTTTTTGAGGTGATACATGTAATATATGTACTGCCAGCTTGTGTTTTTATTGTTGTGTTCGTTATCAGTGTCATCTGATCAGTGTAAAACAGCGATTTAAAGCTGTGGACGTGTTTGAGTTTGATGTGGTTTGGCTGTTGGTGGCCGGATGGGTTTCGTTTGGTCTCTTCTGTGATTTCAGTCAGTTTGACAAGTAACGGGTGAGATTTGAGTATGATTAGTATGTTGGTTCACAGGAAACTTTTTATGCCACTTGCAAGCCAGTACATAGTATAGTGATGGTATCTGATGTAAATACTATGGTACTGAATGTTTTTACCGTATGTATTAGATGGTATTCAAGGTATAGTAAAGAAAACCCATGTTCATTTTTGTTAGTGGGATGTTTTTATTTAAAATAATATTTTTTAAAAATGACAAATTAAAAAGGAAAAACAGTGACAGTGAAAACAGTGAAAAATATCATTGCATCATTTATTTTATCTTTTAATTTTATGTTTTATGTTTAATTTGAAAGTTTTAATAATAATAATAATTTATAATATGTATCGTGTCTTAAGATTTTCATTATTAGAATGTTTGTATTATAATTATTTAAAATGTATTTTAACTCAAATTTAATATTACATTTGTATTATTATTATTATTACTTCATTCTTCATTGTTTTTTATTAGTAATGTAATTTGTAATAATAATTTCATCATTATAATAATTACCTTAATAAAAATATTTAATATGCATTAAATTTGCATTATTATTATTATATTATATAAGTGTATTTTTATTAAAGTACCAGGACTGGCATTAATATTGAGTTATCTTTCCACAAATTATTTCTATTGGTACCACACTATTTGTATTGGTATGTCTCTGAATCATATTAGTCAGACTATACAGTGTGTGTGTGTGTGTGTGTGTGTGTGTGTGTGTGAGTGTGTTTTAATAGCACGTCTTTATATGAGTGCGTATCACGCTGTGCTCTCGTGTTGGTGGCCGTGCCGGCTCTGTCCCGTTGGTCCGTTATTCCGGTTGGGAATCCGTCGGACGGCGCCACCCCACATATTCTGGGTCTGTCTGGCGGGATGCGCTGGCCTCGTCTTCAAAGCGCTCAGACGCGCTCTCTGATTTCAGCAGGACTTCCTCTCCTCGCGTGCGCAGACGACTGTGCGGATGAGTGCGGCTGATGGTTTCACACAGCTGCGGCCACGTCTTTTCCGTTTGCCTTTTTCTCTCATCGCCTGTGAACATTAATCCCACCGTGCTCTATGTGTGAGGTCAGAGCGACACACACACACATACACACACACACACATATCAGACACCACAGCGACCCCAACTGGAGCAATGACATGCTCAATCAGCATCATTAGTAGCATGAGAGATGTACAGAAGTGTGTGTGTGGTCAGATCATGGTGTACGTGTGTGTGTGTGTGTGTGTTTAAGTGGCTTTGATTGTGTTAATGGACAGTCAGTAACTAAATAGTTCTCTCTCATCTCCGTTCTGTGTGTGTGTGTGTGTGTGTGTGTGTGTCCAGGCCACCGACAGAAGCCGGATGAAGCAGTAAAGCCAGGCGCGTTAGCTTTCTCTGAACAGTTGCGGCGAAGTGCCATGCGGTGCAGCCCACACCATGGCCCCGCCCTCAACCCCCGCCCCGCCCTCAACACGCCCCCCTTCAGCAGCCCCGCCCACAGCCACATTTCCGGTGAGTTAGACGGCAAAAACTCTGTACCTCACGCACATTTACATTATAGAGCAACTCGATTCTGTTCAGTTCTATTCAATTCTATTCTATTCCGTTCTGTTCTGTCCTATTCTATATTCTACTTTTCTACTGAGGGCAGAGCTGATTGTTAATTGTATTCAATTCCATTCTATTCTATTCTGTTTTGTAGTTCTGTCCTGTTCTATGCTATATTCTACTCTTTTGCTGTGGGCAGAGCCGTTTGTTAGTTCCATTCCATTCTATTAAATTCTGTTCTGCTGTTCTGTCTGTCTTCTACTCTGTTCTGTTCTACTCTTCTAATGAGGGCAGGCATGTTTGTCAATTCTATTCAGTTCTATTCAATTCCATTCTGTTCTCTTCTGTTTTTACTATTCTGTTCTATATTCGACTCTTCTCCTGTGGGCAGACCTGGTTTGTTAGTTCTATTCAATTTCAATCTATTTGTTTTGTTTTTGCTTTTCTGTCCTACTCTATTCTGTGTTCTACTCTTCTACTGAGGGCAGACTACTCGATTCGATTCTATTCTATTCTATTCTATACTATTCTATTATATTCTATTGTAGAGGATTTTACTAAAGGCCCATTAGAATCATTATTAAAGAGACAGTCCATTATTTTCTGTTTGATTGTGTTCTTCAGTTCCATTTATTTCTATTGCAGGGATTCCCAAACATTTTTTTTTATTTCCTGGGTAAGTGTTATTTATTTTTATTTTTTATTTTTTTATATATTTCTTTTATTTACTTTATTTACTAAAATCTAAGAACATTTTATATAAGTGAGAATATAAATTAGAAATGAACATAAATCAAAAAGAAAACAAGTAGAAAATAGAAAATGTTCTAAAGGTTCCCTCACAAACCCCAGTTTCGGAAACCCAACTATTCTATTCTATTCTATTCTATTCTATTCTATTCTATTCTATTCTATTTGTTTCATTTCATTTCGTTTCATAGTTCTTCACCCCTCATAATCCCTCTATAGATAATTCTAGGCATCACTGACCTCATTAGAGTCAGTAGTAAAATCATATTAATTGCTTTGCTGGAATAGGAACATTTCATAAAATCAATCAGAATTTCCTGCAAATGCTAGTGTTGTGCTTTTGCATTAGTACGTAATAGTTCAGGGACAGTGAAAGCAAGTGTGTGTGTGTCTGTGTGCACCTGGTATTTATCACGTCCTGGGGACCAAATGTCCCCACAAGGATAGTAATACCAGTAAATCTTTATCTTGTGGGGACATTTTGTGGTCCCCATGAGGAAACAAGCTTATAAATCATACAGCATAAAGTCTTTTGAAAATCTAAAAATGGAGAATGTCTCCTGTGAGGGCTAAGGTGTAGGGTAGGTGTAGGGCAATAGCACATACAGATTGTACAGTATAAAAACCATTACGCCTATGGGATGTCCCCATAAAACATGGAAACACAACATGTGTGTGTGTGTGTGTGTGTGTGTGTGTGTGTGTGTGTGTGTGTGCGGCATGTTGTTTTTGGTTCTGCTTGTTCCTGGCAGGTGACGGGGGGAAGTGGGGACACATCACACATCATCGGACGTTCAGACATAACAAATACAGTGAACAAGGCCTCCTTTGATTGGAGCTTAGACAAGCATGCCAGAGCGTGCCACCACACACACACACACACATGCAGTGGAAGGGAAAGTTTACAATCAGCAAAAGCCTCGTGGGGGCCACAAATGTGTCTTTGCTCTTTCATCGTTTCTTTTGTTTCATACTACAGAGAAGCCAGACTTAAACATTTGTACAGAAGAATGTTTGAATTACACATTTGCTTCCATTAAAGCAGTGCAGTGATATTTCACACAGTCTGAACACTGGAGCATTACAGCATACACATTATTCCTGCAGATTTATGCCATTCCTTGTGTGAAGCATATTCATTTATTAAATATTTTGGGTAATTTGATTATGATTTCAGTTATGAATAAGCGGCATTCACACAGAATGAGGATTTTGCATTGAAAACAGCTAGATGGAGTGCAGCATTTTTGAAAGAAGTTTCTTCGGCTCCCTAAGGCTGCATTTTATTTGATCAAAAACACAGGAAAAATAGTAAATATTATTGTGATTTAAAATAGCTGTTTTCTATGTGAATATCTGTTAAAATGTAATTTATTTCTGTGATCAAAGCTGTATTTTCAGCATCATTACTCCAGTCTTCAGTGTCACATGATCTTCAGAAATCATAATAATATGCTGATTTGCTGCTCAAGAAACATTTCTGATTATTATCCAGGTTGAAAACAGTTGTGCTGCACAATATTTTTGTGGAAACAGTGATACATTTTATTTATCATGATTCACAGATGAATAGAAAGTTCAAAAGAACAGCATTTATTTGAAACAGAAATCTTTTATGACATTATAAATGTCTTTACTGTCACTTTTGATCAGTTTAATGTTTAATCAGTTTTTCAGTCTCTAGAACAGTAGTGTACTGCATATATTCAGAGCCATCTTCTGAGAAATCGACTGATTACAGCTCTAAGTTTGGCCTCAGCAGCACTTCTGCTTTTCATGCGTTGTTTAAAACATTTCCCAATCTGTAAACACAGACCTCCCGCTCCGAAATACTCAGATCCTCTCAGTTTCTCTTCCCCTTCATGGGTGCAGATGGGAGAAAGGTGTGTGTGAGAGAGAACGACAGAAAGACGAGCACCTTGCAAATGCGTAACGAGGAGGAAGCAGAACGCAGAAAAGAGGAAGTGAGACGTGTTTGACAGGAAGCAGGCTTGTGTGAAAATCCCTCATTCAAAGTGCAACCAAATCTAGCGCTGTTTGATTTTATTCATGAAAATAAGGCCATTAAATGAAACAAAATGATGTTAGTGCTGGTCTAGATGGTGGGCTGTTTACCAGTCTTCCTAAAGCACCAAAGTCTGCATTTAAAAGTCGTTAAAAAAATCATTTTACAGCTCTGCATGACAACTAGTGACTCATTGGAGACCGTTTTGCTTTCTGCAAAGGAATTTTGTAAGAAACGTCGGACGAACTGATGATGGAGTGATGAAAGGCCTGAACCGGGCCGGACTGCATGTTTCCTGCCTCGTGCTTCTCTCTGATCCACCGGCCAGAAATAGCAGCAGGATTACGGCCAGCGGAAACCGTTATTAAGTCATTCAAGAGCTCTCTTTCTCTCTCCTTCTTTGCTACTTCTCTTTTCATAGCATGAAAATCAGAAGCAGCTGCTCGCATGGGCCCGATGTGTCCGTGTTTGTTAGTGTGCTGGCGTGTTCGGACGAGATCTGCAGCGTGCAGATTTGAGGATGTGCATCTGCTTGTGTAGATCTTGTTGGTGGAGGTTTCAGGGTCGAACTAATGTGTGCTTAGATTAGGAAAGTTTGGAAACTGTTTATATTTTTCTTATATTTTAGTTGAATTTTTAGTATTTGTATGTGCTGTTGTTGTATTTGTTTCTTTTATTTTTGTTTCTTTTTTTCGGTTTTAGTTAAAATTTCTAATTTTAGTTACTGCTTATATGTGACCCTGGACCGCAAAACCAGTCACAAGGGTCCATTTTTTTAAATCATCTGAATAAATGAGCTTTCCATTGATGTATGGTTTGTTATGATAGGACAATATTTGGGTCACATATATTTTTTATTATATTTTAATTCAATTATTTTAGTATTTTTGTGTTTTTTATTAGTTTTAGTAGTATATTTTTCTTAGCATTTTTAAATATAACTATTTAATTTTATTTTCATTTCAGTTTTAGCTGAAGTTTATATTTTTTCAGTTACATTTCTAATTTTATTTTAGTTTAAGCTTTTATTCTTATATATATATATATATATATATATATATATATATATATATATATATATACAGGTGCATCTCAATAAATTAGAATGTCGTGGAAAAGTTAATTTATTTCAGTAATTCAACTCAAATTGTGAAACTCGTGTATTAAATAAATTCAATGCACACAGACTGAAGTAGTTTAAGTCTTTGGTTCTTTTAATTGTGATGATTTAGGCTCACATTTAACAAAAAACCACCAATTCACTATCTCAACAAATTAGAATACTTCATAAGACCAATAAAAAAAAACATTTTTAGTGAATTGTTGGCCTTATGTTCATTTACTGTATATGTACTCAATACTTGGTAGGGGCTCCTTTTGCTTTAATTACTGCCTCAATTCGGCGTGGCATGGAGGTGATCAGTTTGTGGCACTGCTGAGGTGGTATGGAAGCCCAGGTTTCTTTGACAGTGGCCTTCAGCTCATCTGCATTGTTGGGTCTGGTGTCTCTCATCTTCCTCTTGACAATACCCCATAGATTCTCTATGGGGTTCAGGTCAGGCGAGTTTGCTGGCCAATCAAGCACAGTAACACCATGGTCATTGAACCAGCTTTTGGTACCTTTGGCAGTGTGGGCAGGTGCCAAGTCCTGCTGGAAAATTAAATCAGCATCTCCATAAAGCTTGTCAGAAGAAGGAAGCATGAAGTGCTCTAAAATTTCCTGGTAGATGGCTGCGTTGACTGTGGACTTCAGAAAACACAGTGGACCAACACCAGCAGATGACATGGCAGCCCAAATCATCACTGACTGTGGAAACTTCACACTGGACTTCAAGCAACATGGATTCTGTGCCTCTCCACTCTTCCTCCAGACTCCGGGACCTTGATTTCCAAATGAAATGCAAAATGTACTTTCATCTGAAAAGAGGACTTTGGACCACTGAGCAACAGTCCAGTTCTTTTTCTCCACAGCCCAGGTAAGATGCTTCTGACATTGTCTCTGGTTCAGAAGTGGCTTGGTAGCCCTTTTCCTGAAGACGTCTGAGCGTGGTGACTCTTGATGCACTGACTCCAGCTTCAGTCCACTCCTTGTGAAGCTCTCACAAGTGTTTGAATCAGCTTTGCTTGACAGTATTCTCAAGCTTGCGGTCATCCCTGTTGCTTGTGCACCTTTTCCTACCCAAATTCTTCCTTCCAGTCAACTTTGCATTTAATATGCTTTGATACAGCACTCTGTAAACAGCCACACCTTTCAGTAATGACCTTCTGTGACTTACCCTCTTTGTGGAGGGCGTCAATGTTCGTCTTCTGGATCATTGCCAAGTCAGCAGTCTTCTCTATTATTGTGGTTTCAAAGAACAAGAGATACCCGGAATTTATACTGTATGGATGGTCATTTATTGAAACTCAAATGTAAATATTCTAATATTTTGAGATACTGATTTTTGACTTTCATGAGCTGTAAGCTCTAATAATCAAAATTAAAACAAAAAAAACTTTTGAAATGTTTTACTTTACATGTAATGAATCTAAAATATATGAAAGTTTCACTTTTTGAAATAAACTTTTTCACGACATTCTAATTTATTGAGATGCACCTGTGTGTGTATATATATATATATATACATACACATACATACATACACTGTGTGTGTGCGTGCGTGCGTGTGTGTGTGTAATACCAATTTTAGCATTAAGAAACATTTTTGTGAATTGAAATAAAGCTAATGTATATCAGCTTTATTTCAATTAACAAACATGTTTTTAAAACTATCTATTTGGAAACTTTTGGTGTAACGGCCACTGCTGTATTTTTTTTTTTGTCTCAGATCACTAAAACAATGTGACATTAATAAACTCACAGCCAAACTTCTCAAATGTCCTCAGATGCTTTGATTTTTCCCAGTAGTTTTCTGAAAGTAGATGAATCGTAGTGAATGGAACTGGCTGAAGGGGTTTTTGGAAGCTGGAAAGTCTGCTGTCTGATAACTCAGACTTTGGTAACAACATTCACGACTTTGATCATTCCCACAAATTGAACCTCTGAGGATCGCAATGAATTCTTCTCAGGAAAATGATTTCACAGCCACTTCTAAAAGATGTTTCCAGTCATTACAGGAACACATTCCCAAGTCAACTCTTCTCACTTCCCACCTAGAAATGATTATTTTCTTAACCCGTATGCTGTTCATTTTTCCATGGATGACAGAAAGTGTTTAGTAGAGCTGCTCCGATTGGCAATAATCAGTCTGTTTTTCACACATATTGTATAACTGGAATATAGCATATGTAACGGTTTACCCTCTAGTTTCATGTAATTCAACACCATGAATATCATTAGAATTATAGTTATTTTTAACTCCGTTACACATATATAGATTCATACGGACAGGTTCCTTTTATTTTAGTACCATTTATTTACCCTTTATATTATTTATTAATATTTTGATGTAGATTTTAATTTGATATTTTCAGTTTTTATTTTCATTTTAGTTTGTTGTTATTGTAATGTGCTTTTGTCATCTTTTAAATATATATATATTATTAATATCTAATATTTTTATTTTATTTTATTTTTTTAGCTTTATTGATGTAGATTTTATTTTTATATTTTCAATTTTCATTTTAGTTTAAGTTTTAGCAATTTTATGTTTTATATATATTTATGTGTATTAGTGCTGGGCAATGATTAATCACATCCAAAATGAAAGTTTTTGTTTATATAATATATATGTGTGTACTGTGTATATTTATGTATATAAAGACACACACATATAGTATATATTTTGAAAATATTTACATGTATATATTTATATTCATATAATTTATATTATATATAAATAGATTTAATATATAAGCATAACATATTTTCTTAAATATATATAAATGCATGTGTGTGTATTTTTATATACATAATAAATATACGCAGTACACACACATATATTATGTACACAAAAACTTTTATTTTGGATGTGATTAATCGCGATTAATCGTTGCCCAGCACTGATATATATTTATTTTTATAACTTAATATTTATTTAGTTTTAATAATTTTAGCACTTAAACTTAAACCTATTTTATTTCAGTTGCCAAGACAATATTTCTATTTTTTTTTAAGTTTTATTTTATTTTTATTTATCTATTTTTAAAGCTTTATTCATGCTTCAATTAAGCTTTGTTTAAGCTTCATTTCAATTATTTTATTTTTAGTAGTTTTAGTATTAGTTAATAAAAACAGCACTGATTTGAATGTAGCTTATATTTAGTGTGTATTTCCCCGTCTCCATTTTTAGTAGCCGTGTGTGTGTGTGTGTGTGTGTGTGTGTGTGTGTGAGCCCTGTAAATAATGAGTCCCGCTCACACCGGATGCCGAATCCGCCTCCAGCCACCCACCCAGCCATGTGTGACTCCTGCTCCAGATCACAAGCCCTGAGTCTGGGGAGGGAGGCAGGAAAAGAGGGGGTTTCTGGGGGGCCTGGCAGCGGGCCGCGCTCTGGCTACACTTGAAACGGGCCGCACACTCTTTGGCCGCTGTGCATAATTTGCTTCCTCTCTGATGGCTCTCCCTCCCCTTCTGTCTGGAAGTCTGCAGGCGAGCGGCGAGCGTTTATTAGACCGCGGGGAGAGAGAGAGAGACTCATACTGAGAGAATGTCTTCTCCTCCTCCTGCTCCTCTCACTCCATTATTCAGTGTCCTCGTATTTGTCTTTATTAGAGATCCTTTTTTTAATACTCTACTGATTTTGATTGGTACCCTGCCATTCAAAAGCTTTTTAAAGAAATTAATACTTTTATTCTGCAAGGATGCATTAAATTGATCAAAAGTGACAGTAAAGACATTCATTATGTTACAAAAGATTTCTATTTCAAATAAATGCTGTTCTTTTGAACTTTCTATTCATCTGTGAATCCTGAAAAATAAAATTTATCACAGTTTTCACAAAAATATTGGGCAGCACAACTGTTTTCAACATTGATAATAATCAGAAATGTTTCTTGAGCAGCAAATCAGCATATTATAATGATTTCTGAAGATCATGTGACACAGAAGACTGGAGTAATGATGCTGAAAATTCAGATTTGATCACAGAAATAAATTATTTTGTAACATATTATTGTAGAAAAAAAGCTATTTTAAATATCACAATTTTACTGTGTTTTTGATCAAATAAATGCATCCTTGGTGAGCAGAAGGGACTTTTGAACAATAGCGTAAATACCATAGTGCATTAATATGGCAATCATTTATTATATTATCATCTGATACCATCACTGCACTGTTTTTAATGGATGTGAACATGTGAGTTTACTGGATGGAAAAACTGTAATGCATAAAACGTGTGTGTGTGTGTGTTTGTGTCTGTGTTCTCAGTAGCCATTAATAATATTTCTGTATTTTTGAGAGTGTATTTCTTGGATTTGCTAGTGAAATGGAATGCTCATAAAGTCATTTATTGAATATGAATGTTTGGTTTCAGATTCTAGGCAGATGCAGACGTCTCCGTCCTGGTCGTATGAGCAGTCGTACCCTTACCTGGGTCCCATCTCCACCCCAGCGGTTCACCCCAGCACACCCATCTCCCCCAGCCGCAGCGCTATACACTGTGAGTTCCACCGTGCTGCAGAGACACTTATTTGGTACTTATTGTGAGGGGTTTGATAAATCGAAATAATACTTAAATATATATATTCTTTATTTTTTTTCTTGTACTCCAATGATTGTTTTTTATTTCTTCTTTTTTGACATTAAATAAGTATTTAAATAATTACGGTAAATAATTATTGCTTCAGCAGTGTTTCCTCGATGCACACACACACACAAGTGAGCCCACTCCCACCAGTATTTGTACATATTAAGCCGCAAAACAACTATTTAAATATGAATTCTGCATGTCTCTGTGTTAATGTATGGTGCAGACGCGCGGTTTTGTTTACTACTCATACTGAAGCGCGCGTGAGGCTTGCGGTGATATTAACATCTGCCGCCTCACTAATGAGGACATAAATACATGATCAACATCTCCAGAACTGCTCTGAGAGTCACTTCATGAGCAAAAACGTAAACTAAATGAAAATTATAAATAAAATATAGCCATTTTGCACTAAAAGATTTAGCAATTAAAATAAAAGGAGCTGTTTTTTTTAGATGTTTCTGCTGATAAAAAGACCCCAGTCTCACATGCATCTCCTCTAAGGTTTCAGATCTCAACAATGTCTTAAACTGAGCTCCAAAGTCTACAACCAAAACTCTGAGATCTCAATATGAACTCAAAACATTTCTCATCAAATGATATGAGCTGCTCCACATTCATTTTCAGCTCTGAACTCTTACTAAATGACGACTACCGACTCATTTGGGCCTGTCTTTAAAGGGATAGTTCACCCAAAAATGAAAGTGTAGTCATTAATTAATCACCCTCATGTTGTTCCAAACCTTTAAGACCTTTGTTCGTCTTCGGAACACAAATTACGATATTTTTGATGAAATCCGAGAGCTCTCTGACCCTGCATCTGGTTCCCAGATCCAAAAACTTAGCAAGGACGTCGAAGAAATAGTCCATGTGACATCAGGGGTTCAACCGTAATGTTATGAACTACGAGAATACTTTTTGTGAGCAAAGAAAACAACAATAATGACTTTGTTCAACAATTCTTCTCCTCATCCCTTATGCTGTGGCACGCTGCCATTGTGGAGAGAGTATCACGACTGCTGCTTATGACACGTCGTTCACATGAAGCGGAAGCAAGCATAAGGGTTGAAGAGGAGAAGAATTGTTGAATAAAGTCATTATTTTTGTTTTCTTTGCTCACAAAAGTATTCTCGTAGTTCATAACGGTTGAACAGCTGATGTCACATGGACTATTTTACCGATGTCCGTGCTACGTTTCTGGACCTGGGAACATTTCAGTTGCGTTGCTGTCTATGAAGGGTCAGAGAGCTCTCGGATTTCATCAAAAATATCTTAATTTGTGTTCTGAAGATGACGAAGGTCTTCCGGGTTTGGAAAGACGTGAGGGTGAGTAATCAATGACAGAATTTTCATTTTTGGGTGAACTAACGCTTTAATTGTCCAAAGTTTTTTTCTTTTTTAACTATATAACCAATCAAGTGTTTTGTGTTCCTGCAGGTCCAGATCTGACGCCGTTCACTGACCCTCGCATGGGTCTGGAGCGTTCCTTCCCGCCGCTGCCCTCGCTCCCAGACGGCCGTTTCTCGGACCCGCGCGTGCCGTACCCCACCGGAGCATTCACGTACACACCCACGCCTGTCACCAGCGCCATCGGCATCGGCATGTCGGCCATGAGCAGCCCGGCGGGCCGCTATCACACGTACTTACCCCCGTCATACCCCGCGGGCTCCTCGCAGGCTCAGGCCGGCCCCTTCCAGCCCGGCTCGTCCCCGTATCACCTGTACTACAGCAGCGCCGCCGGATCCTACCAGTTCTCCATGATGCCGGCCGGAGGAGGAGGAGGAGAGCGCTCGCCCCCACGCATCTTACCGCCCTGCACCAACGCCTCCACAGGCTCCGCCCTCCTGCACCCCTCACTGCCCAATCAGAGTGAGGTGCTGGTGGAGGACGAGGGAAGCCACAGCAGTTCACCAACCAGCCTGTCGGTGGAAGCCGTCTGGAGGCCGTATTGATGCTCGCTTGACCAATAGGAGGAGGCAGGGCCGGATTTACACATAGGCAGTCTAGGCACGGGCCAATGCTCGCTTGTCCAGGGGGGCCAAAACACAATGAAGAGATATATCATATTTTTATTATATGATGGGCTATCTACAACCGTAAAAGAACCAAAATCCCAGAAGACATTGAGTAAATAAATAACAAATAATAGGGTAAAAAATGACTAACTATTTCCATGATTTCCACCTTTTTTATGTACGGAAATCACGCTGTCACAGTACAGACACACACTCGCGCTCACATGCAGATACGTGAACAGAAACTTGTCGTCAGCGATGCCCCGTGAATTTATGAATAGTTTAGCAGCTGAAAAGCTACATGACATTTCTCAGTAGCAAGGTTCTTGAAGCAGTTCAACTTACAGATTCGCTGTTAGTAAACGTTACTGCTGAACACTGCTGAGAGACGCACAGATGCAGGTATTCACAAGCGCTTAATCTCTCTAATAACTGCATTAGACTGCATATCAATGGCTCAAGCCTCTGTTATTAGCTCTAAAAGTACATTTTGGAATTTGCAGTGGAAGGTTTGGGATGAAGAAATTAGTTCAACACACACAAGATTTCACAACGAAAACATGACAAATGTCTTTAAACAAATCATCTGAACAATGTCTTGAGGTGTGGATGTGACTCCAGGCCGTTAAAATTATTAGAGAAATAATGCACTCCTGAAGTGGTAATGTGGCCACGACGCCGGAAACTAATCAAACAAATTAAGAACTACATTCGATCTTTATTGACTGAACGCAAGCTCTTATTGCGATAGAAAACACTGTAACGTTTCCACTGATTACAAAATATTTTTGTTCGCTGGGTGATAATATTATATTAATAGGGAAGGGGGGGCCCAAAAATGAGTTTAGCCTATGTCACGATAAGAGGTAAATCCGGCCCTGGGAGGAGGGCAGCTGAACGAGGTGGATTCTGATTGGACTTGACGGACGGACTTTAGTTTTTCACAGCGCAGCATGAGACTCCTTTGTTTTTTAAAGTTGTGGATAGTTTGTATTGTTATTATTAATATTATTGTTATTGTTATTATTATTACTGTTGTTTGTCTCATCATCACTGTACAACTTTGTTCATCAGTGCCAGATATGTTTAATGTCAAACAAAACCTCAAGGCCGGAAACAGACTCTATGCAAGAACTCAAACACTTAGCCGACATGACGCAAGAAAATTAACACAGTTTTGGTGTTAATAAATACATGTAAGGATAACAGTCCCACCAAACAAAAAATAAAATATATTTGCAACTATCTAGACTTTGCATAAATATGGTACAATAAAATAAAATATTAATAATGCATTTTATGTTTTTTTAATTGTACTCTAATGATTACTTATATTCTGAAAATAATTAAATATTTAAATAAATTTTGCTTCAATTATCAGACATTTCATAAAATAATTAATATCAAAAAAGGCAACAGTTGCAAATTATCATTACATAAATATAATGCTATATTCCATAAATTAAAAAAAAAAATGCATTTTATGTTTTGTTTTGTTTGTTGTAGTTTAATGATTGCTTATTTAATTTCTGCTTTTTGACAATTTGAATATTTAAATAATAAAATATTGTTTCAGTTATCAGGCACTTAAAAATAATTAATATCAGAAACAATATCAGTTGATTTCTACTTAGTATTTAATTCAGGTGACTGATATAAACATGCAAAACAGCTTTACATAAATGCAGTGCTAAATTATGTACATAAAATGCATTATCAATATTTTATTAATTATTTTATTTTTATTGTAGTCTGGTTGTTATTACTGCATTTTGACAATAATAATATAATATTTAAATAATAAATATTGATTTAGTTGTCAGACAGTTAATAAATATAATAAATATCAGTTGAACTCTATGTAGTATTCCATTCAGGTAACTGATATGAACATGCAAAATACTTTTGCAAAAATATAATGCTATATGCAAAAGATATATTTAAAAAAAATCACAATGCATTTTGTAGTCTAACGATTACTTATTGTTCTTTTTGTTGCTTTTTGATAATAAGAAATAAATATTCAAACATTTTTAAATAAGATATAAAAAAATAAGTCAAATATTGGCTGAGTATCAGACATGTAAAGTAAATAAAATCCCAAAACAATACGAGTTGATCTCTATTTAGTATTCCATTCAGAATATGATATAAACATGTCGGCTAACTTTAAGTTGCTCAGTTCTCTTCTGTAGTTGACCATAGAAGAAGATGATTTACTCTAATGTCCGTCTACAATATCGTGCAGTGCATTCTGACACATTTCTGAATGTAACGATGCATGAAATGGATCTTGTTTGTGTTGAACTTGTGCAGAGTCTGTTTCAGGTCTAACACTCGATGAAGAATCTCAATGTGATCCGTTCACGATTGAATGATGTGAATGGGTCGACAGATGCTCAGTAAGTTTGATTGTGGTTCCTTGTGTTGGAAGTGAAGAAAGCGAAGCCTCTGCCGGCGGCGACTCGCTCTTAAGAGCTTCAGCAGACTTCTGACTCTTTACATTTCCAGGTTTATGAGACTTCGTCCGGTCACTGCCTTTCACGCTCGTTCTCTCCGCTAGATTTACCGTGAATTCAAGCTTTCCGACTGATGCGCTCATGTCACGGTTTGCTGGATGCTTGGGAGACGGGAGAATCATGGACCTGATTTTTGTGTAAATAGATTGTAAAAGACTCACACACTCGACACGATTCTCAACTTCCACAATTGTGAAACGAGCAAAACCTTTTGAAATGCAGCTTCATTTGTTTTCCTTTTGTCCCTTTTTGACATTTCTTTGGAGAATATAACACTTTGTTGTGAAGAAACTGCTTATTTCTATATCATGTGTGCTGTGTTTCTTTCTTATTAGTGATGTGTTCAGCGTTTGCAATAATCCACCCTGATGGTATGATTATTACATTCACATAACATAGACCTCACACACTCCAAAGTACATGTACTGTATATATGGTACCTGTATACCATAGTACCTGGTCCAAACAATGTAATACCATAGTACTTTTTTCATCTTAAAGAGACCACTGCAATTGCAGACAGTTTTTTGCACAGGCGAGCAACACAACAGAAAGTGATTTGCTACTGAAGCACTCAAAACTATTGTTTTAAAGCCAACATGAAATCAAAACTGGCTCAAATTGTATAAACCTTACTGTGAACAACTGATCGATGCACATTATCCTTCGGAGTTTTGACCACGCCATCAAGATTCAAGATTTATATTTGTCACATACACCGTAAAACCTGGTCAGCGGCTTCGATTGTGCATTAAGTATAAATAGGTAAAAATGTTCAAATAAGATGAACATAAGAATAATGAAAAGTTATAATAATAGCAAAACACAGCAGCAATATGGTAATAAATCAACTGTTATTTTAGTATCATTGAGATACTATTAGTTTTTATTCTTATTTTGATTAATTTTAATTTTTGTATTATATTTTAATTTTAGTTACAATTTTAGAAATTGTTTCATTTTTAGTAGCTTTTTTAATGTTTGTTTATTATTTTTGTAGTTTTAGTCATTTTAGTACATCACGATTACTAAATAACTAAACTAAATGGAAATTTTAAATGTTTTATATTTTATTTTAGTAAAAGTTTATTGCAAGTAACAAAAAAATATTTTGTGGTTTTATTTTTAGTTGTAGTTCATTATAATAACCCCGTGAGTCTCATCTGACATCAACAGTGCAGTTAAATCAGTAATATTACTGAATATTACTATATATTGTTAATGAGTAATGTGTAGTTAAATGTACAGAGAAGTGTAACCAACAAACAAAAATATGTTCAAAACACGTTTTACTAACGTTCCCATTATGTTATGAAAACATTATTTCTGAACATTCTTTTAATATTTTAAATAATTAAAAAAATGTCTTGGTTATGTGAATGTTTAAAGAACATTCATTTTGTAAACACGTGAATGATACTTTTGAATGTTTTCTGAACATTTTAACACACGTAACATTTAAAAAATGCTAGATGAACGTTTTTGTGCAAACATTTTGAGCACATTTTAAAGGAAAACCACAAAAAAAAATTAAGAATGTTTTGCTCCGATTAAGTTAAGAAAACATTATTTCTGAATATTCTCTGAACTTTCAAAACATCCCGTTTGTAACTGTTTTAAAAACGTTTTAAAACGTTATATAAACATTAAGGGAACATTCCATTTCATCACTTTGCAAACATTACGTGAAAGTTACTTTTTTAGAATGTTCCCTGAAACAAGAAGTAACATTTAAAAAACATTTAGACGAACATTCCAAGAACAATAAATAATGCTTTAAGAACCTTCATCCAGATAACTTCAAATGAAAGTTCTGTTTATAACTTTAAGAGAACCTTGCTAGAACATCCAGAGAACGTTCCTGATGGATGAAATCAAACCCTTTACTACGTTTATTCTCATTTAACATCCACTTTCACTAGAAATACAGTCAAACCAAAATTTATTAAGACACCTTCAACATTTCTCACATTATCACAGTTTATTCACTATAGTTTAGAAAATAGTAATAAAATATGACAAACTCTGTCAGAACAAATTGATCTTGATAATGTCAGGTAACTTTGATAGAAAGGTATGTAATGAATTGGGTTGAATAGCTGTCAGCTGATAAATTTAAGACTCTCAACCAATCACCAAGCAATGCTTCATTTTGTTCAGTCTGTGGTGGAAAAAGTAAAATTAGCAATTAAAGAAAAAACACTTAAGCAAAACATGCTCAGGTCAAAGTGTTTGAATAATTTTTGGTCCCAAATTTCTATCAATGTTACTGGTAGTCCACTGTGTGAAGAATTTTTGGATATAATATGTCACAGTTTACTTTATTTTGCTACCCTCACTTACATAAATGAACTATAGTGTCCTGCACCCACTTATCAAAAATGATATCTGGAGTCTGAATAATTTTTAGTTTGACTGACAGTAAAGTGGCATCTGATGTTGACTTGAGCATCTGGTTTTTCCAGCTGTTGCGTGTCGTCTCGCTCTGATCTGACAGGATCTGTTGGTCTAGAGAGAGCATGTGCCAGTGTTTAACACTCATGTGTCTGTGTACTATTCTCAACCCAGGAAGAATTTACACAGAGACGAGCCTCGACCTGTCCACGGCCTGCAGATACGACTGATAAACCGCTCTCTCTCGTGTACAATGTTCCTTCCCCTCTATTTGTACTTCGCTCTTTCTGTCCAGAATGAAACACACACAGACCCGCAGGAGACGCAGGGGCTAAATAAAGACAGACCTGTCCCAGGACTATAAGTGTGGTCTAGGAGTCGGGCCAAGGCCTATAAAATCAAACCGCCTTCTTAAAACGAGCTGAGGGTGAGAGAGCAACATGACACAAACACACACCGCCGGCCGTCTGTCTGACAGAGAGAGAAATACTCTCTGAATGCTGTAAAGTGAGTCTATTTCTAGTAATCAGAGTCTGCCTGATGCTTTCTTAGCTTGACTTCTACTCGATTACTTTGGAAAGAAAGTCCAGCAAACAGAAACATCCCTCTAGATCACAAAACAACTCTGCATACACACTATAATGGTACAGTATATGCCATGAATTGAATACATTAATAAAAATATTCATATTCATAATATCCATAGTTATAGTACTCTAATGATTTCAGTTACATGTGGTATATTTTAATAATTAAATAAAAATTGCTTCAGTTATCAGATGCTTAAAACAATCAGAAAACAATATCAGTTCATTTCTGTTTATTATTCCATTCAGGTAGCTGATAGAAACACACAAAATAACTTTGCAAACATGTAATGCTATAGGCCATATACATTAAAATAATTACAAAAACAGTTATATTGCATTCGATTTTTTTTTAATTAATTAATTCATTTTATTTATGTTTTTTGACAATCATTTATTTATTTATTTATTTTCCAAATGTACATTTTGGGAAACACAATAAGTTCAACTATAAAAAGCACAAAAAAAAATTAGGAAAGGGCATCTACATTTACATTTAATCATTTAGCAGACGCTTTTATCCAAAGTGACGTACAAATGAGGAGGACAATAGAAGCAATCAGACCATCGAGAGAGCAACAGTATACAAGTGCCATGACAAGTCTCAGTTAGTCTAGCACAGTACACGTAGCTAGGATGTTTTTATTAAATAGAATAGGTAAGTGTTAGTATTAGTTAGTCAAGTGCTGGCGAAAAAGATGTGTCTTTAGATGTTTTTTGAAAATGGCTAAAGACTCAGCTGTTGGAATTGAGATCGGGAGGTCATTCCACCAGCTGGGCACAGTCCAGGAAAAGGTCCGTGAGAGTGATTTGGTACCTCTTTGGGATGGCACCACAAGACGTCGTTCACTTGCAGAACGCAAGCTTCTGGAGGGCGCATAAGTTTGAACTAGCGAGTTTAGGTATATTGGTGCAGTGGCAGTTGTGGTCTTGTAGGCAAACATCAGTACCTTGAATTTGATGCGAGCGGCTATTGGTAGCCAGTGTAACCTGATGAAGAGAGGGGTAACGTGAGCTTTTTTCGGCTCATTAAAGACCACTCTGGCTGCTGCATTCTGGATCAGTTGCAGAGGCTTGATAGTACATGCGGGAAGGCCCGCCAAGAGAGCATTACAATAGTCCAGTCTGGAGAGAACAAGAGCTTGGACAAGGAGTTGTGCAGCTTGCTCTGACAGGAAGGGCCTAATCTTCCTAATGTTGTATAAGGCAAATCTGCAGGACCGGGCCGTTGTAGCAATATGGTCTGTGAAGCTTAACTGATCATCGATCACAACTCCAAGGTTCCTGGCAGTCCTGGAAGGAGTTATGGTTGATGAACCCAGCTGTATAGAGAAGTTACAGCTAAGGGCAATTTAAGGGCAATTTTACAATTTAAATTTTTAATTTTACAACAATTTTTGCAATTTTAAGGGAAGTTACAGCTAAGGGCAATCTAAGTGCAATTTTAGATATTAAATGAAAAGAAAGTAATAAATATAATAATACACATAATAAATATTAACTATTTTCAGTTGAAAATTTTAATAAAAACAATAAATTTTACCTATTGTCCCTTTACTTTGCAATAAACATCAAAAATGTTAAATTTTTGTTTTAAAATACATATTTATTTCCAGATAGAGCTTTAAAAGGAATCCAGCTCCGCTCAGATCATTATATCAGAAATGATCGAGCTCTTACTGATTTTGATCACAGGTTTGGAGACATTGTTGAGATCTCTTCTGAA
>CM041797.1:4166771-4174271 GCA_023376895.1 Aspiorhynchus laticeps | reverse complement strand
ACTTCAGTGTGCATGTGCGACCTGCGAGTACAAAATACGCGCGGTTACAAAAATCCGGGGGTGCGCGTACAGTACGCGCATACTATTCTGATGACGAAATTCACGTCGCGCACTGTACGCTGTCCCTCGCGTATGCGTAAAAAGTGAAGTATACTTTGGCCTTAACCATATAGCAAGTACATGTAGTTCATTAATATTACTCAGTACTTAAATGTATAATTCCACTGTAACAAGCACACCTTAAAATAGTGTAACCATATTTTCAGTATATAATTTGAGTTTTTCAGAAGTACACAGTTAATACATTCCAATAGGATGAAATAATTTTGATGTATAAAGCGTGTGTTTAAGTAGTTGTGGTGTGTTTCAGGAGCCGCGGGGCTGTGCGGAGCTGCGCTGGGGGTTTCATCAGTGTCTTCAGTACTGGCAGCACCCATCGCTGCCCTGGCTCTCGCTCTTCCCACGGATCGGCGCAGAGCGCAAGTTCTCTGGCAAGTGCGTGCCGTGGGCGCAGGACACAGCGCTGCAGCAGAGTCTGATGAGCGACTGGTACGAGAGAGGAATGAGTTTGTGAAGTTTCTGCCACATGCATGTAGGGACGGGCTATATCTTATCGTTTGTGATAGGGATGCACGATATTATCAGACAGATATCGGAATCGGCCGATAATGGCTTTAAACCTACATAGCGGCATCGGCCCGATATGAAAAATTATGGCGATATGTCTTGCCGATAAGAGGAATAGGTTAACTCACATGTGCTCAGGGTGTGCTAGCGATTAGATCACGTCAGCAGTGTGACTCATTCTTGAAGTGAACTTTTGCCTGAATGCTGATTAGATTAACTGTTTTGGATCGCTGCATTTAATTTGAGAATGCATGTTCAAGATGATGCGTTTGGTGTGTGATAGAGCATTAGGGGGGCGCTGTTGGCCTACTTATAATAAAATGAAAGTAAAATACACAAAAATCACTAAGAAACTTGTGTTTCTGAATAAATTAAGCAGGATCAATGTCATAAAATAATGAGTATGTTTTGATTTAAAGGTCAGAAGCTATAGCTTACATGAATAAAAAAAACACACAAATATGACACTTGCAAATTAAATAATTTTATATATACAGATTTATTCATTAATGTGTAATTTTTTTTATGAATTATGAGCTCTAAAAGATTTGTAGACCATCTACAAATGTTAAATCTTAAAAATAATATGTTAAGGTTACCACTGCATCTTTCTTGATGTATGGTTTATGATAGGACGATATTTGGCCAGGATACAAATATTTGAAAATCTGAAATCTGAGGGTGCAAAAAAATCTAAATATTGAGAAAATTGTCTTTAAAGTTGTCCAAATGAAGTTCTTAGCAATGCATATTACTAATCAGAAATTAAGTTTTGATATATTAACGGTCAGTGTTGGGGGTAACGCATTACAAGTAACGCGAGTTACGTAATAATATTACTTTTTTCAAGTAACTAGTAAAGTAACGCATTACTTTTTAATTTACAAGAAAATATCTGGGTTACTTTTTCAAAAAAGTTACGGCAGTTATTTTTTCCCATTTATTGACTGACAGTGCGCTGTGTGAACATGTTACTGTAGTTCTAGACTAAATGTGAATGTGCATTAATTCATCCCAATTGCAAAAAAACTGATTTAGTATTCATCAAAATGAATTAAAACAGTGAAATGCAAACTCAGAATATGACGCAAACCTGCAATAATTAAATGTTAAACAACACAAATGTATCTAATCCCATTTTATTAACCAATGTCTTTGCTGCTGACCTTTGATGATCCAGTTCAACCATACTAATAATCAAAAATGACTTTAGATAAACTAACAATTGTGCTTCATTGTTTTTTTTTTATTGCTGAAGAGTGTTGAACCTTCTTCTCCTGCGTTCTTCTGTACAGACGTGAATTTACTTTTCCTTCAGCCTGAGGATTATTCATTACACTTTTTGGTGTGAAAGGGCTTTACATTTGCTATAACTAGAACTTCTTGTATTAAAAACAATCAAGCCCTGCTCATATTTAAAAAGTAACGTAACGCATTACTTTCCATAAAAAGTAGCTACGTAACATAATTAGTTACTTTTTTAGGGAGTAACGCAATATTGTAATGCATTACTTTTAAAAGTAACTTTCCCCAACACTGTTTACGGTAGGAAATTTACTAAATATCTTCATGGAACATGATCTCTACTTAAAGGGATAGTTCACTTTGAAATTAAAATTTGGTATCTATCAGCTTACCCCAAGGGCATCCAAGATGTAGGTGTCTTTTTTTCTTCAGTAGATCCAATTTTGATGTTTTTAGGTCAAACCGTTCTAGTCTGTCAGTCATATAATGGCAGGTATAGGTCACTGTCTCTATAAGAGGGAAAAAGAACATGCACAGAGAAATCCAAATGAAACAATTCCCCATCGTAACTACACATTGATGGCCTAAGACACGAAACGAGCGGTTTGTGTGAGAAAACGAACAGTATTTATATCGTTTTTTACCTCTTGTACACAACCATGTCCAAGTGATCTGAGTGCACACACGCATCCGGTGTGTGCGCGCGCGCTCTGGCTCACGCTGCATTCACACGGGGTGTCGGCGTCAATGCTTGACGGAGGGCGTGTCTGAAGCGTGGTGCTGACGCGCCGTCATAGTTACAACAACCAATCACATACTTTTCTGGTGTTGCATGAACGGGATTGGGTATTTGCATGAGGCGATCTGATTGGCTGACGCCTCCGTTGGCGCTTGAAAAGTTGTGTCAGCACCACGCTTCAGACACGCTCTCCGTCAAGCGTTGACGCCGACACCCTGTGTGAATGCAGCGTGAGCCAGAGAGCGCGCGCGCACACACGTCACACACCGGATGCGTGTGCGCACTCAGATCACTTGGAGTAGGTATCCAGTTATTGTTTTATTCAGCGATAACTGGATACCTTTGTCCATATTAGGGATTTCCTGGAGCATAATCAGTGCTACTACTTCTGTGATGCATATATGAGTTTCTGCACAAGGGCGCCCTCCGGCTCCCAGATGAATTAAACAGTCATTACATTACGTGTGTACTCAGTAATGCTCACAACACCAGGGTAAAAATAGGAAAGATAAGACTTTTCTCTTAAAAAAAAAAAAAAAAAAAAAAAGGATTTTTTTTTTTTGTCTCTTAGTGGATACATAAGATTCCCTGAATTATCTTCATTGATATCGTTATCACAATAAATACCAGAAATTGTGATATATTAAGCCCATATCCCCCATCCCTACATGCATGCATATAAACGCTGGGCTGTGTGTTTCTGACTGAGGTTTTGTGTGTGTTGTAGGTCTGTGAGTCTGACGTCTCTCTACAGTCTGCTGAAGGCTCGACTCTGTCCGTATTTCTATCTGTGCTCGTATCAGTTCACGGTGCTGTTCAGAGCGGCCGGTCTGAGCGGCGCTAAAGGCATCAGCGCACTGCTGTCCCCCACCACTAGAGGGCTGCGTGAGGCCATGAAAGCAGACGGTAAGAGCTAGGGTTGGGTACCGTTCACATTTCAACCGCTACAGTACCGGTATCTGTACCTGAAAAAAAAAAATCGGTACTTTACTCTGTGTAATAACAGAAAAATGTATTTCAGTGAAAAAAAAAAAAAAGTCCAAAACTCTCAATTTCAACATTTTGAACAATAGGGCATGACAATCTTTTTCTTTCAGAAATTCTTGTTTTAATTTTTCTGATAATCAAATGAAGGCATTAATAATTTATTTTAAATCACATGAAAATTAAACCCTTTTATTTATTGGCAAATAAACAGGTTTACTGTTAAAATTAATACATGGAAGAAAAATTGTGTGTATGTATATACACACACACAATTTTTCTTCCATGTATTAATTTTATATATATATATATATATACATACATACATACATACATATACATACATACATATACATATTATATATATTTTAATAAAACATGAATGAATTAGTTTTTGAATTGCAGTGATTTTAGCACAGTGAACTGTATCATTGGTAAGAAGAGTCACTGTCACTGTACTAATGCACAGCCTGGAGTGTTATGTTACTGTTTTCTGAAGTCTTGTGAGCGGCTGTAGATCGGTGTGTTTGTGTTCAGGGATAGAGTTCTCTCTCCCTCTGCTGGAGGAGAAGAGGAAGAGCAGAGAGCGGAGTGAAAGCGGTCAGACTGAAGACGAGGGGTGAGTACAGGACCGCTCTCCGCTGATGGGATGCGGATCTGCTTTCAGTGCTCATCAGTGCATTCGTCATCTTTGATTTTGACAGATTAAGTGAGCACAGTGAAAACGAGGAGGAGGATGAAGATGATGATGATGACGACGGTGGATTTTCCTGGCTGAAGGAGATGGGTGTCCAAGACAAGATCAAGAAACCAGATGCCATCTCTATCAAACTGTATCCTTTACAATCATGTGTTTATGCAGTGCTTTCTTTAGTTACGAAATCTGATGATTATCAAATTGTTTATATATTTAATTAAATATTTTCTTAATTTTATTAAAACAATTTTAGTTACAGATAACCATTTTTTGTTGTTTTTTTTTTTTTTTTTTTTTTTTAAATGTGTAAATTTTATTAATTTTGAATTATTAATTAAATTTTCGTTTGATATTTTATATACTTAAAGTTAAGATGAACAATTTTAAATTTGATGCTGAATTCAAATAAGTTAGTTTAAATTGTTTTAGTTAACATTTATATTTTACTGGATTGTACTGTTTTTAATGTAAATAGACAACAGTTTTATTCAGAGGTGTGTTTAACTGATTTGTTTAAATATATCATGAATGTATTTTAGAATTTGTCTAGTGTAGATCTGAAACTTCTATAATATAACTTTTTGTTAATTGCATACCTTGTGTAATTTATTCTGAGATTGCCATGAAAATAGCCTTGATGCTGGCATGGCATTAAAAAGTGCATAAATTAATAAATAGCATTTATTTTATTTCAAGTAACAAATGTTTATTTATTGATATTATTATATATATATATATTATTATTATATATATTATATATATATATATATATATATATATATATATATTATTATTATGTTTTAATTTTTTTTTGGTTTTTTTAATTTTAGTTTTAGTTAAATATTATAACCCTCCATGGAACATGACATGTTTTTATATGAGAAACACCCTGTAGTTTATTAGCCCTGAAAGCTCAATTCACCTGATCTCGTTCCTTAAGTCACGCCGCAGTCGTAAAGAGCACAGAGAGGTGTGTTTGGACCACAGACCGGAGTCCGTGGTGTTGGTGGAGGGTTCGAACACCTTCACGCTGCTCAACTTCCTCATCAACTGTAAGAGTTTGGTGGCTGGAGCCGGTTCTCAGGCGGGACTTCCTCCAACTCTACTGGCCCCTACAGCCTTCAGAGGGGCCACACTGCACACGCTCAAGGTACGAGACGTCGTCTTTCACCTCTAGATGTTCTAGATTTGTGGCTGTTCACATTCTTAGCATTCAAACGCATTTATTTTTCCTTTTATCACTGATTTAGACTGATGTTTTCACATTTACTAAAATTGCTGTATTTTTATTTTATTCAATTTAATTTTTTATTTATTTATTGTTTTATACTTTTGTGTTTTATTACATTTCATTTTTCCTTTTTTATTTTTAATTAGTTTTTTTGTATTTTTATTGTTTCTTGCATTTTGTCATTTATTTATTATATTTAAATTGTAATATTTTATTGCTTTCCATTTTTCACTTTTGCATTATTTATTGTATTTAAATTTACTTTATATTTTGTTGCATTGTATTTTTTTCGTTTTATTTTTATTTGTTTTATTTTACTTTTATATTGTATTGTTTTTTTTTTTTTTTATTCTATTTAATTTTATTTATATTTATTGCATTTTATTTTCCTTTTCGTTTTTAAATTGTATATTATTGCATTTTACTTTTATATTGTTGTTTTTATTTTTTATTGATTTATTTTCCTTTTTTCATTTTAATTTTATATTTTGTTGCTATTTTAATTTTATTTATTGTATTTAACTTTTACATTTTATTGTATTCTAATTTATTTATATTTATTGCATTTTATTATACTTTTTATCACTTAATTTTATTTTATTGTGATGTTAAATTTATTGTTGAATTTATATTTTATTATACTTTTATATATTAATTTTATTTTATTATATTTAAATTTATATTTAATTTATATTTATTATATATATTTTTTTCATCAGTGTATTGAGGCTATTACTGGACCCAGATTACATCATGTATTTTTTGTAATGAAAGCGATTTGTCTGTCCCTCTCTTCTGCGATTGAAAACGCTTCAGCCCCGGACTGTGAATGTGAAGACTCGGGTGAGAGCGGGCTATCAGGACGTGTGCAGTCTGGAGGTGACGGGACCCATCATGCCCCACACGCTCCACGCGCTGACGCAGCTCCTCAAACCCGCTCAGAAAGGAGAGTTTTCTGTGGGTCTCTACACCCACGAGCCCACGGCCGTCCTGAACGTGCCCCTCAGCCAGACCTCTGACCCTCAGCAGCTGGTGTGTTCAAACTCATGCACTGTTTTAGCTCTGTGACCACGTGGAATTTCTGTTACATTTACACTGGAGAGAAAGAAGTTGTAGGATTTACTTTTAAACTGTTTTTTACTCAGAATTTGTTACAGAGAAACAGTAAGTCACACATTGAATTAAATATGAAATTTTGAAGTAGAAAAACTGTAAAAATAATATTTTCTTGTAAAACATACACCAACGCTTTTTTTCTTAAAATAATTATTTTTTTCAGTGTGCAAATGCATTCAAATTCTATTCCAGGGATCCCCAAACTTTTATTGTCAGGAATACCTCTTATTATCTTGAAATACCCCTGAAATTAAGATAATTCAATTAAGCAACACATTTGCATATTCACGCTTCTCTGATGTTGGCTACCATTCACATGACATACTAGTAAACAGATAAAATATATAAAAAAAGTATAGGTGGTTTTGTTTATTTATATTTATTTATTATTATTATTTAGGGCTGCATGACTGCCGAAAAATTAATTGTGATTATTTTGTTATATATTTAGATTTTTATTGAACCGTTATTTTAGTAGTAGTAGTTTTTAAATTTAAAACTGTTTAAAGAACATAATTTAACATTGTAAATTATTTTTGCATTTATTGTTTTTATATAGTTTTAATAATTTATAGTTTGTTTACTACTAAATACGTTAAATGAATATATTATTATATAAATACATATTTTTAGTTGATATATTATTTTATAAATTTAATTAATATTGCTAGTTATAACTAATTATGAAAAAAAATATTGAAATGTATTTTTGTTGTAAATTAAAATTTACTGTATGTGAAAATTATAATTTATTTTACTCTAAGTTATAATAATAGTAATATTTCTGTCATAAATTCTTCACTTTCAAGCGTTCAAACCCTAATCACAAAGCTTTTATTTTGGCGGAATACTGGTGAAATG
>CM041797.1:4159271-4164271 GCA_023376895.1 Aspiorhynchus laticeps | reverse complement strand
TATATATGTTCACCGTCTGTTTGATTACATGTAGTAACTAACTGCATGATTCTTACTGTATTTCTGCCATAGTCTCCACTAATAACATACTCCTAAATATAATGTAGAAACTTAAAACTTTCAGTAAAGCTGCTTTGCAACGATTTGTATCGTGAAAAGCATTATACAAATAAATTGAATATATCTTATGTAATACAGCCTGAAATATGTCTTATATGAAATGTCTTATGTAATACAGTCTATTAAAGCATTAATTTTTTTAAGGTTTAAGTTTTCTTTCCTCAATTTTGTTTGCCTTTCCATCAAACATGATGTACTAATATAAAATATATCAGATGCATACTGTATCAGTCAACATAAACTGTCAAATACAGGTTAAATCTCTCATTTCGATGACTAAAGTACATAACCAGTGTTAACTGTTAACGCAAATTTTAATTTAATTAAAAAAAATCTTACCTTGGCAAAAAACTGATATAAATTTAATAATAAAATTAATTAAAATAAGTAACATAAATAACATAAATTAAAATTGTAAAAAATAAATTAAATTAAGCTGAAGTACTAAAATTACTCAAACAAAAATGCAGGCTAAATAGATTTTTAAAAACACTAATAAAAAATAATAACTCAAAATAATAAATGCTGATATATAATAAAATAATAATAATAATATATATATATATATATATATACACAGTATATTGGTAAAAAAAAAAAAAGTAAAACAAATATTTTCTCTAACTAAGAAGCTAGTTACCCGCAGGCCGCGCTGCATGAGATAATTGGACTGCGGTGTCTGGAGTGTTTTGTGTGGCTCTGGTTTCAGGCTCAGCGTGACACACGTCAGCACGATTAAATAAAGCTTTCCAAGCGTTTGTGGGAGTCACGGAGGAAGCAGCTCCAGCAGAAGATCATTAGATGATCGCTCACCACGTGCACTCCTGCTCCACCTCTACAATACACCGGATTATTCATATTATTTACAAGTATAATAGCATGTATTAGGTTTTAAATAATAGTTTTTTTTCACTATTATTATTTAGCAGGTTTTCTGAGAGGAAATGCATATTCTTGGGACTACATTAATTTTTATTCTGGCCCTCAAGGGTAAGTAATGAATTTATTCTGTTTAGTGTCTGTGTATATTAGTGTCACCCAAAAAATTAAATTTGCAGATTTTTGCCATACCAGATGTAGATGAGTTTGTTTCTTCATCAGATTTGGAGAAATGTAGCATTGCATCACTGTCTCACCAATGTATGCTCTGCAGTGAATGGGTGCCGTCAGAATGAGAGTCCAAACAGCTGATAAAAACATCACAATAATCCACAAGTAATCCACACCACTCCAGTCCATCAGTTAACATCTGGAGAAGACAAAAGATGAAACAAATCCAGCATTAAGGCATTTTTAACTTCAAACCATTGCTTTCAGCTAAAATACGAGTCCATAATCCATAATAATGCTTCCTCCAGTGAAAAACCATCTCCTGTTGTCTTTCACATTAAAATCCAGCCACATATTTGTTTAGAGCTCTTCTGGACTGTTTTGGCATCTGTACAGATTTCTCTCCTGATTCAGACCAGAACACTTTTTCACTGGAGGAAGCGTTATTAATGCATTATGGACTCGTATTTTAGTCAAAACTATCTTAATGATGGGTTTGTTTCAGCTTTTGTCTTCTCCAGATGTTAACTGATGGACTGGAGTGGTGTGGATTACTTGTGGATTATTGTGATGTTTTTATCAGCTGTTTGGAGTCTTATTCTGACGGCACCCATTCACTGCAAGCAAATTTTCATTTTTGGGTGAACTCTTGCTTTTAAAAGCTCTGGTTTGAGGAATTCCTGCACTTCCTTCTCCAGTCTGTCTAGGTTTCTACCTTCAGACGTCGGAGGTCCAGGTGTTTGTTGGAGAAAACGTGATCTTGGCCTGCAATGGTTCAGGATTCCCTGTGGAAGAGCTGCACGTTCACTGGGAGGCGATGGGCAAAGACGTGATCTCTCTGCGAGGAGACGTCGTCACGGTCGGGAGAGGCTTTGAAGATCGGGTGAACTTCCTCAGCGATCCTGCAGAGTCTGAGGACTTTTCCCTCATTCTGTCAGATGTGATGCTGAACGATGGAGAGATATACGAATGTCTCTGGGAGGGAACAAAACCCATTTGCTCCGTGTTACTACAAGTGTCGAGTAAGTACAGTAACTTATAATTACTAGTCGAGAAATAATAGTTATAAATGTAACTATTTTTTAAATAATTTTTTATTGTTTAGTTTGCAGAAAGGTACTTCTGAACTGTCAGGCTTAAAGTATAACTGCCATAGACACTGAGGAACCATCATTATTATAGATTAGTGGTTAATGAATGTGTTTTCATTGGCTGATTCTTACTATTACAATAATTGCCATCCAACATGTGTGGTTCCAACCAGTCATATCAATAATTATTTATCGTTACTAATCATATGTTTAACCCTGGTTATTATTGTTAACAAACTAAAAAATAATTGTTATTTTTAAATAAATGTATTTTTTTAAAATGAACAAAAAAAAATGTTGAAATGAAATAAATGTTTAAAATATAAATTTAATATTTTTTAAAAATTCATCTTGTTGCCAAAACTACCTTTCTCATTTAATTTGATAAATTTCTCATTTAACTTAACCGAAATAAAAATGAATAAAAACTATATGGAGAAAACTAATGAAATTGACAAAAACACAACAAAATTACTATAACTTTAGCTATAAATTCAACTAAATTTTTATTTAAATGTAACTAAAAATAAAAACTAATAATATTTTTAAATGATACTAAAATAATGATATTATTTCCAGAATTGACTTTATTTCTGTAAACTATAGATATTTTTAATATTCTCTTTTTTTCATTACACACCAGTAGACTTCAGTTTATCAATAAACGTGTGTAAGTTCAGTATCCTGTCCAGTAGAAATCTGTGAGGACACATGACACAGTTTCCTGAGAATGACCCCAAAAATGAAATTCTTAAAAATATAGGTTCCTCAATAAATTTGCTGTAAAGAACTGTTTGGTAATAATAAAATAAAATAAAATAAAATAAATGTAAATTAAAAATAAATAGTTAATTGTACACTAATTGTTTGTGAACTGCTGTTTAGTATAAAAATAGATTTAATATAAAAAAATAAAATAAAAAGTTCTGGTAAAAAGAGTAAACGTGTCTCATTTGTTAAGAAATACAAAGACTTCACCAAAGGTTCTCTTTTGAAATCAGAACCTGTTTTGGAACCTTTATTTTTAAGAAAGTATGAGTCTTGATGAATTCATAATATCAGTCTTCCTGTAATAAAAGCTTGAACATGCAGAAAAGTGTAATATAAACCTCTCTCTCTCGTGTTTCTGCAGCACCAGCGGTGTTCACCGTTCATGTTGAAGTGTTTGAGGGCGAAGATGTCACTTTGGAGTGCTTTGGAAATATCCCTAAAAACAAACCTTGGGAAGACATTTACATCCAGTGGCTGAAGGATGACAGAGAAATCCTGCGCTTGAGCTCTGGAAAGATGGACGTCAGGATCGATTACAGCGTCCTGAGGTTACCGGACAAACACGACATCAGTCGCGGGATCTTCTCGCTGAGCATCCCGTCAGTCAGTGTGTTTGACCGGGGTGTTTATCAGTGCCGTTACAAGAGCACCGACTACGAGGCGCCGCGGAGCGGATTCCCGGAGACACACACGCTCACGGTTTGGGGTAACGTTACAGAACGTCTTACAACGATTAATCGTGATTAATCACATACAAAATAAAAGTGTTTGTGTACATAATATATGTGTGTGTACTGTGTATATTTACTATGTATATATAAATACACACACATGCATGTATATATTTCAGAAAACTATGTTATGTTAATATATTAAATATATTTATATATAATATAAATTGATATGAATATAAATATATACATGTAAATACATGTACATATTTCAAAATATATACTGTATGTTTGTATATTTACACATAGGCCTACATAATAAATATACAAAGTACACACATATATATTATGTAAATATTATATTTTATGTAAACAATTAATCGTTTGACAGTACTACTAACAATTAATTATTTTTATTTATTAGTATTGTTATTTATCTGTTTTGATGATTCTCTTGAAATTACAAATATTTATGTCTGAAGTGTCATTTCTGTTGGCTTTGCTATTGCAGCCAAAATATATAAAAATAAAATACTTTATTTCTAGCCAAAACGCTTTCTGCTGCTCGTTAGCCATTGGTCGAAATTGATAGCCACGCCCCCACTTACGCTATTGGTTGAGCCAGTTGTTGTGTAGAATAAGACTGGTGGCTTAAAACAAACAAACAAGCAAACAAACAAAAGTGCGTTTCCCTCTGAATTCTAATTCCATTCAAGTCTCAATTATATCTCAAATTTTATAATATTATTACTATAATATATTTTTATACCGTATCACAGTAAAACAATTGTTTTTTCAATAAATATAACAGAAGGGCAAAACAACAAATATGATATGTACATATTAAATAATTTAAATGTATTTTGTATAACATCAATGAAATGTTTTATTATTTTTATTAGACAATAAATTTGATATGCCAGTTGGGCAGGATGAACCGTCTTTTTGCATTATGTATAATATTACATTATTTTTATGACAAACAGACACATTTTCCATCTAAATGCTCATTAAATTCACAAGACACAATTGTTTACATGTTAGTTATTTCTTATACATTTTTTAAATATATTTATATATTTTTGTAATTTTTACAGCAGATCTCATTACTGTAATGCATAATTTTTATACAAAAAATGAAACGGTGATACAGTTGTTATTTCAGTAAGCATAAAACAGCATAAGAGAGTACAACAAATTCAATATAAATATATTTGTATTATGTATTAAGTAATTTTATTCTGTTTTTCTCATTCAACTCCTCTTCTAATGACGGATACGTCAGTCACAGAGACAG